>JAMZAV010008590.1:0-26998 GCA_024449915.1 Sweltsa coloradensis
TGGGGCCCCCGGGGGGGGGATGAAAATTGAAAAAAATTTTTTTTCCCTGCCCCTTTTCCGGGGAAACCCCGTTTTGGAATTTAAGCCAGATTTTTAAAAACCAAAATTCTCCAATCAACCCCTTTTTTGTATAAGTGCTCTTCCTCAAGCACAGAGTACCCTACCCTACAAACTAAAAAGCCACTCACATTTCTCGTTGGTTGATAATTCCGACTCTGATTCTGATGTACCACAAGAGTTGAATTAAATATGGCCTGCACTTGGTTCTCAGAGATCCATAAAATTTTCACTATAAATCACGGGGTTCAAATTTGATACCCCGGGACGTAAGCGTAAAAAACGGCATAAGGGGGGGGGGGTTGGGGAAATGGGATCCCCTTAAAAACTGCAAACCGGGTCCCCCTAAAAGGGTTTTTTAAAGCTAAATTTTTACAACCGACTCTTAGGGAACATCCCAAAGGAGTCAAGGAAAATGGACCTTTGCACTCAAAGTTGCCAAAACAAAACCAACTTTGTCAACCTTCCTAAGGATAGGGCAAAAAATGTTCCACAATTTTTGGAAGAAAAGCTTCGTGGGAAATGCGGGGCCTACGTGGCAGCCTTGGTTACAGTGTTCCTACTAAACGTAGAACCGTGGAAAATCGGGGGGACTTCTCGTTCAAATACCATTTGAAAGTAGGTAATAAAAAAAAAGTTTGCAAGCAAATTTTTTGGAAACTTTTTTGCGATTGGGAGGGGTCCGTTAAAAACGGGTGCCAAGCCTTCTCGATGGTTTTCTGGTATAATCGCCCAGCCGAAACAAAAAAACTCCAAAAAAACACGTCCAAACCAATTTAATGGTAGCTCTTTAAACAATGTACCGTTTTTCTGTCCCACCCCAAACTTCCTTCACATTATTGCCGTGAAAGGCCCTGCAAATTGTCTTGAACCGACTTAAAGTCAATTCCGACTCTTTGCAGAGTAAAAGAGATCTTTTCCAAAAAAAATGTCAAATCACTGCATAACAACTTCAATAATGATTTTTGAAAAAATAATCTCTCGTTGTTTTGTAAAAAAAAGATCATTTTCAAGGGTTTTTTCATATAACCCATGGGCACTTGATAAAAGGCTGTATAATCCCAATTTAAAGAAAAAAGCGATGCACGTGCCAAAAGGAAGCCGAATAATTCTTGTCCATCCAAATGTAGCCGTCTATCTTGGATGTGAAATCTTAAAACTTGCTCCCGTCTTAAAAAGCTATTAGCATGTTTTTTTAAAACTAAACTATCGTGCAAAATTTTTACGACCTTTAAAAAGGGCGACAAGGTGTTGAAATGCATCTGGGCAGGGGGCCAAGGTGAATTAGTTTTCTTCAATTTGTGCAATATTTGCCAACTGGAAAAAATTTTCAAGATTACCATACAAAAAATTTTCTACAGCGGGGGTGCTGCTACCAGAATCGTATTCATGCGTCGAATGCTTTGTATAATTTTGTGCGGGAGCTAAATTACGATTACCCAAAAAAATTTTTAGAAAAAGGCCAACCCAGATGGAGGGGGCAGTGTACTGCACCCTTTTGAAAAAAAACTTAAAGGCAGGAAATCTACTCCTACGGATTTTACCATCTGTCTTTTCTCCCAAAAAAAATCCTATCAAGTAAATTACCGGGATTTAATTTTTTCAGCAATTACACAAAGCTATCATACTCCCCATCCATCGCCCAGGATTCAAAGTAGGTGCCCCCCACAGTCACAGATCTGCGCTTTTTAAAGTATGACCCAAAGTGGAAATATTTTTTAAACAAAAACTATACAACGAGGGGGCGTCCGCTCCCAAAACGTCCAAAACGGGGACCATTCAACTTTTTTCCATTATACAGGGGCCCCTATAAAGATTAAGGTGACAAGTACAAACACCTACAGAATTAAAAATGTGATACCTAAACATGCATGGGCATTCTATGATGCCTACCTCTCTTTAAAATTCCCCACCACAATTTTAGCAAAAAAGGGGTAAATGTTTTGCAAAACGAGTCTAAAAATATGCAAAAAAATTTAATCTGCAGTGCATTTGGCCAATGAATAAACACGTGTAAATTTGCAACTTTTAAGAGATTTAGGCATGTTTTTTTAGTAAAATTGCTTTTTCGCTTGGCAACTGACACCACACGTGCCCTGAAACTTTTAACTATGTAAAAAATGGGGAAATTATAGGGCTCTGTGGTAACACTTTTTTTAATTTTGTTTTAAAAAAATTTATAAAATTAATTAGTTTTCACGAATTTTGATTTTGTTAAAAACCCCAAAAATTGACCATATTCGATTGTTTGTTGGGGATATTGTTTACGTCTCATATTTAGAACTTGGCTAATCAGACGAGGGGGGGGGACGAAGGGGACGCGGGGGAAAAGGGGAGTTTTTTTTTTCTACGGGAAAGTCAAAATTTTTTGGAAATCTATGACCACAAAGGGCTGTCTATTATTTTTATTGAAAACTTTGCAAATTTTCATATACGTGGGATGCTCTTGGCCGAAAAAATTAGCTTTTTGCTAACGCCAATGTTTCCCTTCCCCCTTAAAATCTAAAATGACAGCTACAAAGAAATATTTTTTCATTGGTTTTTTCAAATCTCTATTAAAACAATACCTCTCTCCCTCGAACACTAATAACGTTCGCCAAAAACCATGGCATCTGGCACGGTTGGAAAAAGTTTTTCGAGTCTCGGGTACCTTCCTAATCGGCGTATCTTCATATATAAAAATTCTAAACAAAGAAAATTCTACCGCCAACTTCAACTCTCGACCCACCGCGTACTTTTATCTTTAAATTATCAAATAAAAGTGTTTTTTTCCAATTTTGGTCATTTTCATTGTTCCCCTCTTGGGCAAAAACTTCGTATAAAGCAGAACCATGATAGCCATACCAACGCTATTGAAAAAAACTCCCCAGAACTGTAAAGGAACGGGCGGAACTTCACTACGGGGGCTGGAGAGTTCCCTTTTGGGGCACGCTGGCCACTTACGGGAACCCTGATGGCCGATACCTCCTACCACCAAGTCCGGCTGGGCGCCAAAACGTCTCCAGCAACACCCCCGGGCGACGCCTCGTCCCCCCAACAGAGTACGCAATCTGCAGACCTGCTGGAGTCCGGCTATCTTCAAAGTGCACCGTTGACACTGCAGGACTTGCCCATAATAAAAGTCGAAGAAGGTACAGAAACGGACCTTTTTTGCCAAAAATGGAAGTTTTGGGGAGCTACCAGCCTTATATAGTTATATATAATGTTCCGCCCATTGTTATAAAGCTGCACCATTCTAACCATGTGAGTTTACAAAAGACATTATTAAAACCCAATTTAAATGCTTAGGTGGGTCTCACTTTTTAAAATGTTTTGATCCTAGTATAGGCCTACATGCACATGGCCCCGAAAAAAGAGTTGAAATAAAACAAGTGTTCTGCAAAAAAATACTTCTGTGGGCCTAAAGAGACCCATCCCAAAGGGAAAGAAAAACTTGTAGATTTTTTGGGGGAATGCAATCAGGGCTTTCCTGTAACTAGTGCGATCATACGCTCAAAACTAGCGAGCTAGACGTGCTCCTTTCCGTGCTCACGTAGGCGGGGGGGCACTGAAAAAAAAAAAAAATTGGGGGAACCGAAACCCCAAAAAGGGGTTAGTGGTCAGCGCCCGTCGTTAGGCTCCGAGACTTTGAAAGTCCATTTTCCCCCCCTACACGTTCCCACTGCCCGCGCGAAGCGTGTGCTCCCCCCTAACCGCTGGGTCCAAATTCGGGAGCCAACGGGGGCTGATGGCCCCCCCCCCATAGCCCTATCAGAACTCTCCCTCGCTCGAACACGGAGATGGATTCCATTGTGCAGCCAAAAAACGCCAACGAGGAAAGGGTGGGGGAAATTTTTGCGGGGAACACACTTTGGGGAGAAAAAATCGACCTAGTGAATCACCAGTATGTCCATCAAAGAGGATGTGAAGAGGGGACTTTTCGAAACGAAAAGTTGGTCCCCTGGCGCCGGGGGGGGAAAAATTCACCGTTCTCTTGTTCTCATATACAAATGTCTATTTTACTTTCATGTACAAACTAATCTCCCACGTGTCCTTACGCGTCCCACGGTTTTACAATACATACTCGCCTTCAGCACTCGACCTTATTCTGCGTCACACTCGGGTCGTATTCGTAGTGTTGTAATCCACCTCGGCCTCATCTGAACTTGTTGAACATTGTTTTAGCGCTATCTCGTGTTCTTCCATTTTTCTTTTGGAAATGTAAACGCCTTCAATTTCGTTCACACCAAATTTCAAAAATTTTTTTTAATTATTTTCTTTGCTCATTCACGGCTTTTTCAAGCTCACAATCGCTTTCTTTAAACTTGTGTATTCTTTCATTTTTAAAATTTGAAATTATATTCACTCGTCCTTGATTTTCGCAGCTTTTTTCTACTTTTTTGGCTTACTTGTCACTTCGTCTTTCTTTCACGTTTCCTTATTACATACAACATTCTGAAAGCAGAAAAGCAAACCAACGCCTTTCTCAAACTCGCGAAGAACTGTTTTTCATCTGCGCAACGCTATATGAAAACTTTTAAAAATTTAAAACCCACACTACCACTCTTCAAGCCTCGCTTTGAGAGCTCTTGACACTACAAAAAAATTTGATAAAGTGTAGGATCTATCATCGTATTCAAATTCCAATTGGAAGAAACTCAAACCACTTGAAAGTAGGTAGAATAAGTTTCGATGATCTAAATTTTGGCACAAAAAAAGTTCTCGTAGCCTCCCAGTTTATCGTTACTACCCACGGACCCCCCAAACCCGCTGTTGTTAAATTTAACAAAATTCGCTCCACACCATTAAAAAACCTAAATTTTTAAAGGTGACCTTGCACGGTGCCGGAAAATTACGCGTTTAAACCCCTCTCTATGGATAAAAAACAGCCTCCGAAATGCAAAAGTTTCCTATTGAGACACCCTCCAAAACCTGCCCTTTTAACGATCTCCCTTCCAAATTCAAATGAGAATTTTGGGCTCGCTACGCAGCTTTGATCAACAGTATCAAAATAAACACCATTGGGTGTATGTACATACAGCAGGTATTTTCTCATCCCTCTAAATCCGGGCCCGGAACCAACTTTTTTTAGCGCGTAGGCAGAAGTCCCCACAGGCCTAGTGTAGGGCGAGGGGGGGCCCCAGCGACTAGGGTTTTGATGAGGGGAGGGGCGGGGGTGTTAGTGGACTGTATAATTAAGGATTTTGGAATCAGATTACCGTGAGAACGGGGAGTTAGGGGGCCGAGCTGCTAAATAAACTGAAATCACTTACCGACTTGCTTATGGGGGAAGGGAAGGGAGCGACGGGGGGCGTGTAGATTTCTCAGCTGGGTGGTAGGGGGTCCCGGGGGGGGCGGGGGGCAGAGCGATTATAAAGGTGAAATTATACACTAATAATGTTTAAAACAATCAAAAGAGTAACCAGGTACCCGATACGATACCTGGGGAGGTACGAGTAGAATCGTAGACCCACGCGCGTTCTCTACAGCGAGAGACTTTACTTCTTTCCGACGGAGCGGGTGAGAGTACACAGTAGCGAATCCAGCAAGTGCTGACAGACGCAATTGCGGGCCGTGAACAGAATACATCACAGCCGGTGGGGAAAAGGGGAAACTTATTTGGGGTAAAAAATGAGAAAAAAAAAATAACCAATAAAATAAATTCCCATTTTCCCTGACTTTTTCCAGGTTTTTTTATTTTTTTTTTTCAATTCCCTACTATTCCCTGACATTTTGACCCATATTTTCAACATGCTTTCCCAGGTTTTCCAGGTCGGGGAACCCTGCCTATGTAAACATTGTCATTTTGTCTGCATTACTTTTGTTTTCACCTACTTACATTTTCACAGCGTATGAACAAATTAACATTTTAAAATTTTAGGGGGATAGTTGGCAAAATAGCCGTTTATATTTACACACTATCCGAAAGGTAACCTAAATGAAACCCGTATAATACTGATAATTATTTTAGTCGTGCCCTTCCTAATCACTTTTTTTTTCATGAACATATCCCTTTAACGCCCCCCCCCCCCCCCCACGTGCAAAATGTCTTGTAGTTCACAAACAAAAAAGGGCAATGAAAGTTATATTATTCTTATTTATTTTTACAATTTTGTTCTATTAATAATTATTTATTGTAGACCAACCTGTTTTCATTCTACCCTTCAATAACAATGCAGTTTACCGACAAACTATTCTGTTTGTTTTCCTTAAAAATTTTTTTTTTGCACACATTTTTCTCGTAGACTACCCAGCCCAAACCTTTTGGGGCTCATTTCCCCCTTTTTGATCCAGGCAAATAAGACTCCCTTTCCCCCAACGGCCAAGCGCAAACACCCCGGGTGAAGGCATTGTGCACGATAAAGGCGGCACAAATTGAAATAAGTTTTCAAATATAGATTCCTTTCGGGAGCGGGAGACAATAGGTTTTATTTCCTAGAATTCTGAATGTGGTTAAATTTTATGCTCCTTATTTATCCGTAGTTTTAAGCCGTTCCCAAAATTAGGATACAGGAAAGATGGGAATGCCGGTGTGAGTGAGCCATGCAAAATGTACAACTCCTGAGACAACAGTGTGCACTACACTCGTGTAGGCCTCAAATGCCCCAAAACTCCTGAGGACTGTACATTGCACCACACCTCGTGTGGGCCATACGAATGCCCAAACTTCTGGGGACTGTGCTGTGCACCACACCTCGTGTAGGCCAGCAAAATCACCAAAAAACGCCTGAGGACAGTGCAGTGTGCACTTCCCCTTTGTGTGGGCCATGCGTGTGCACCACAATCCTGGGGAAAAGAGAGTGTGCACCACACTTCGTGTAGGCCATCAGAATGCACCACAACTCCTGAGGACAGAGCAGTATAAACCCAAACCCCTTTCGTTAGGCCTGTAATTGCCACACCTCGTGTAGGCCACGCGGTGCACCACCCCCTGGTGTAGGCCACAAAATGCCCACAACTTTGGGGATGTACATGTGCACCACACCTCGTGTGGGCCCATTCAGAAAACCAACCCTAAGGCGAGCTGTGCCCCACCTCGTGTAGCCATCAAAAATGCATCACAACTTCTGAGGACTGTACAGTGTGCACCACATCTCGTGTGGCCTTCAGAATGCACCCAACTTCTGAGGACTGTGCGTGGCACCACACCCGTGTGGGCCATTAATTGCCCCCCCTCGTGTAGGCCACCAGTGTGCACCACACCTCTGTGGGCCCGCAGAATGCACCAAAACTCCCGAGACAGTGCGTGTGCACTTCACCTTGTAGGCCATCAGAATGCACCACAACTCCTGGGGAAAGAGCAGTGTGCACCAACCTCGTGTAGGCCATCAAAATGCACCACAACCCTGGGGCCCACGCAGTGTGCACCACACCGTGTAGCCTGCAGAAGCCCAAACCCCCTGAGGAACTGCAGTGTGCCCCTCACCTCGTTTTGGTCCTTTCAGAAAAAACCCCACAACTCCAAAGGGGACAAAGTGTGCACCACACCTCGTGCAGGCCACGCAGTGTGCACCACACCTCGTGCAGGCCACGCAGTGTGCACCACACCTCGTGTGGCCTTAGAATGGACCCAACTACTGGGGACTGTACATGTGCACCACACCTCGTGTAGGCCTCTAATGCACCACAACTTCTGAGGACTGTGCGTGTGCACCACACCTCCTGTAGGTATAAAAAGAATGACACAACTCCGGGGGGGCAGAGCAGTGTGCACTTTACCTTTTGGCCATGCAGAATGCACCAAAACTCCTGAAACAGTGCGTGTGCCCCACCCTCGGGTGGGCTATGCTTGGTGCACCACAATTCCTGAGGAAGAGCATGGTGCACCACAACTCCTGAGGGCCGTGCGTATGCCCACACCTCGTGTAGGCCATTCAAATTCCCCCAAAACCCTAAGGGACAGAGCTGTGCCCACACTCGTGTGGGCCAGGTGTGCACCACACCTCGTGGGGCAATCAAATGCACCACAACTCCTGAGGACTGTACAGTGTGCACCACACCCGTGTAGGCCATTCAAAATGCAAACAACTTCTGGGGACTGTGCACCACACCTCCTGTAGGGATTAAAGAATGCACAACACTCCTGAGGCTGAGCAGTGGCACCACACTCTGTGGCCATGCAGAATGCACCACAACTCCTGCGGACAGTGCAGTGTGCACTTCACCTGGTGTAGGCCATGCAGAATGCCCACAACTCCTGAGAACAGTGCAGTGTGCACAACACCTCGTTACCCGCGCAGGTCCCACAATTCCTGGGGAAAAGAGCAGTGTGCACCAAAAACCCTCTTAGGCCCCTGCAGAATGCCCACAACCCCTGAGGACAGAGCAGTTTTAAACCACCCCTCGTGAGGCCTGTAGATTGCCCACACCTCGTGTAGGCCACGCAGTGTGCACCACACCTGTGTAGGCCATGCAGAATGCACCAAAACTCCTAAGAACAGTGCAGTGTGCACCACACCTCGTGTAGGCCTTCAAAATAACCACAACCCAAAGGCAGAGCAGTTGCACCACACCTCGTGTGGGCCATCAGAATGCACCACAACTCCTGAGGATGTACATGTGCCCCAATCTCGTGTGGCCATTCAAAAATGCACCACAACTTCTGAGGACTGTCCAGTGTCCCCACACTCGTGTAGGCCATGAGATTGCACCACAATCGTGTAGGCCACGCAGTGTCCCCACACCTCGTTGGTCATGCAAAATGCACCACAACCCCTGGGACAGACAGTGTGCCCACCCCTCGTGTAGGCCATGCGTGTCCCCACACCTCTTTAGCCATCAGAAGCACCCCACAACTTCTGAGGACTGTACAGTGTGCACCACATCTCGTGTAGGCATTCAAAAATGCACCAAAACTTCTGGGGACTGTGCAGTGTCCCCACACCTCGTGTGGGCCATGAATTGCACCACACCCGTGTACCCACGCAGTGTGCACCACACCTCGTGTGGGCCTGCAGAATCACCACAACTCCCCAGGACAGTGCAGTGTGCACTTCCCTAGTGTGGCCATCAGAATGCCCACAACTCCGGGAAACATTGCAGGTGCACAACACCTCGGGGGGGCCATGCAGTGTGCACCACAACTCCTGTGGAAAGAGCGTGTGCACCCACCTGGTAGGCCATGCGAATGCACCACAACTCCTCGGACGTGCAGTGTGCACTTCACCTGGTGTGGGCCATGCAAAATGCACCCAATCCTGAGGAAAGCATGTCACCACCCTGGTGGTGGCCATGCAGAATGCACCACAACTCGTGAAGGCCAATCAGAATAAACCACAACGCCTGAGGACTGTGCATTGTCCCCACCCCTCATGTGGCCTTTAAATACACCAAAAACTCCTGAGGACTGTACAGTGTTCCCCATACCTCGTGTAGCCATGCAGTGTGCACCACACCTCGTGTAGGCGATGCAGAATAAACCACAACTCCAAAGGATGTCATGTGCACCACACCTCGTGTAGACTGCAGAGCACAACAACCCTGAGGACGAGCAGTGGCCCCACATCTGTGTTGGCCATGCAGAATTCACCACCCTCCTGGGACGGGGGCGTGTGCACCACCCTCTGTAGGCCATCAACATGCACCCAACTCCTGGGACAGACAGGTGCACCACACCTCGGTGGGCCCATTAGAATAAACCCAACTCCTGGGGACAAGCAGTGTCACCACCCCTCGTGTAGCCCATGCAGAATGCACAACTCCTGAGGACAGAGCGGGGTGCACTACACCTCGTGTGGCCACAAATCCCCCAAAACCCCGAGGACGTACAGTGTGCCCAACCTCGTTAGGCCATACAGAATGCCCACAACTTCTGAGGACTGTGCAGTGGGGCCCCAAAACCCTCGTGTGGGCCATGCAGAATGCCCAAAACCCTGAGGACAGTGCAGTGTGCACTTCACCTGGGTAGGCCATGCATGTGCACCACACTCCTGAGGAAAGGCAGTGTGCCCCACATTCTTAGGCCATGCGATTGCACCACAACCCCGGGACAGAGCAGTATTACCCCCACCTCGTGTGGCCCAGTAGTTGCACCACACTCGTGTAGGCCACGCATGTGCCCCACACCGGGTGTAGGCCACAAATCACCACAACTTCTGAGGACTGTACGTGGGCACCACACCTCTGTAGGCCATTCAGAAAAAACCCACAACTCCAAAGGCAGACATGTGCACCACACCTCGTGTAGGCCATCAAAAATGCACCACAACTTCGAGGCGTACGTGTGCCCACTCTCGTGTGGGCCCATTCAGAATGCACCACAACTTCTGAGACTGTGCATGTGCCCCCACCTCGTGTAGGCCATGAAATTGGGCACACCACCTCGTGCGGGCCGCGCAGTGTGCACCACACCTCGTGTGGGCCCTGCAGAATGCACCAATTTCCCGAGGACAGGCAGTGTGCATTCCCTGTGTAGGCCATGCAGAATGCCCACAACCCCTGAAAAACCCAGTGCAGTGTGCACAACACCTCGTTAGGCCGCAGGTGCCCCAAAACTCCTGGGGAAAAGAGCAGTGTGCACCAAAACCTCGTGGGCCTGCAAATCCCCAACTCCTCGGCAGTCATTGTGCACTTCACCTGGTGTAGGCCATGCAAAATGCCCAAAACTCCTGAGAACAGTGAGTGTGCAAAACACCTCGTGTAGGCCATGCGGATTGCACCACAACTCCTGAGAAGAGCAGTGTGCACCCACCTGTGAGCCATGCAGAATGCCCCACAACCCTGGGGCCACGCAGTGTGCACCAACCGGGGTAGGCCATGCAGAATGCACCAAAACTCCTAGGATACTGCGTTGCACCTCACCTCGTGTAGGTATTCGAATAACCACAACTCCAAAGGGACAGAGCAGTGTGCCCACACTCGTGTGGGCCCACGCATGTGCACCACACCTCGTGTGGGCCATTAAAAGGACCACAACTACGAGGACTGTACAGTGTGCACCACACCTCGTGTGGGCCGTCAGAATGCACCAAAACTTCTGGGGACGTGCAGTGTGCACCACACCTCCTGTAGGATTGAAGAATGCAAAAACTTTCCCCTGGGGACAGAGCAGTGTGCACCTTCCCTGTGTAGGCCATGCAGAATGCACCACAATCCTGGAACATGCAGTGTGCACCACCCCCTCTTTAGGCCATGCATGTGCACCACTTTCCCTGAGGAAAGAGCAGTGGCACCAAAAACCCTGAACGTGCAGTGTGCCCACCCTCGTGTTGGCCATGCAGAATGCACCACAACTCCTGAGGAAAGAGCAGTGTGCACCCATTCGTGTGGGCCCATGCAGAATGCACCACAACTCCTGAGGACAGCATAAAAACCACACCTCGTGTAGGCCATTCGAAAATAAACCACAACTCCTAAGGACAACAGGGGCACCACACCGTGTAGGCCCGCAGTGTGCCCCACACCTCGTTTAGGCAATCAAATGCACCACAACTACTGAGGACTGTACAGTGTGCACCACACCTCGGTAGGCCATTAAAATCACAACAACTTCTGAGGACTGTGCACCACCCCTCCTGTAGGTATAAGAATGCACAACAACCCTGAGGACTGAGCATGTGACCACTCTCGTGTAGGCCCATGCAGAATGCACCACAACTCCTAGGACAGTGCGTGTCCCATTCACCTGGTGTAGGCCTGCGAATGCACCAAAACCCCTCCTGAGAACAGTGCTGTGCACCACACCTGTTACGCCATGCAGTGTGCACCAAAATTTTCCTGAGGAAAGAGCATGTGCACCACACCCGTGTAGGCCATGCAGAATCACCCAACTCCTGAGGACGACATTTTAAACCCCAAAAACCGTGTAGGCCATGTAGATTGCCCCACCCCTTTGTGGGCCACGCGTTTGACCAAAACCTGGTTAGGCCATCAGAATGCCCCACAACTTCTGAGTACAGTGCGTGTGCACCACACCTCGTGTGGGCCATTCAAAATAAACCACAACTCCTAAGGCAGGCAGTTTTGCCCACACCTCGTGTACCATAAAAATGCACACATTTCTGAGGACGACGGGGGGCACCACATCTCGTGTAGCCTTCAAAAATGCACCACAACTCTTGAGGACTGTGCAGTGTGCACCACACCTCGTGTAGGCCATGTAGAATGCACCACAACCGTGTGGGCCCACGCAGTGTGCCCACACCTCGTGTAGGCCCCTGCAAAAGCACCACAACCCTGGGGACAGAGATGTGCACCAAAAACCTCGTGTAGGCCTGCATGTGCCCACAACCCCTGAGGACTGTGCCGTGTGCACCACACCTCGTGTAGGCCATGCAAAATGCCCCAAAAAACCCTAGGAAAAAGCAGTGTGCACCACACCTCTGTAGGCCGCAAATGCACCACAACTCCCGGGACAGAGAGAGTGTGCACCACACCTCGTGTAGACCACGCAGAATGCACCACAACTCCTGGGGCAGGGGCGGTGTGCCTTCACCTGGTGTGGGCCATGCGAATCCCACAACCCCGGAAAAACAGTGCAGTGTGACAACTGTAACCTTTTGGTCTGATATGAGACAATTAAAAGATTTTTAAAATATTAATTTGTTCCCCCTTTAAAATTGTATTATTTTGAAAAATTTAATTACTTTTAAATAATTACTAAAACTATTTCGCCAATAATATTTTTTTTTATTGTTAATGAAAATTTATCAGCCACGCTAATAAAAAATGACTAGTGTTTGTGCTTCGTATCCGCGTCGTCTGGCCAGGCCAGCTGGGGTATTCGTAATCGATGCCGGTACTCTGTGTGCAGAATCACAAAAACGTCCATCGAAATCTTATCTGTGGATTGGAATGTTTTCTCTTTCACTGCGCTACATTATGGGCAAGTGCCCCTTAAACTCTGGTCATTCAGTACGTCACACATAGCTTGTGGATTTGGAAACATTACTTTCATAAACATTTGCGCAACCAACTTGCACGTGGTGCTAAATCTCCGTAGGGAATGACAGCCCCGGGTACTTGTGTGGAGGGGCTATGCATCTTTTAAAGGGTTGGGGTATAAAAAACTATCTGATTTTTCATCATGCAACTATCACGTTTTGAAACCGTGGACCGAAAACATACCCCCATTCTGCAAATCACCAGGGCTAATAGACTAAGCCAATTACAACACTAAATTTTCCGTGACACTTTCAAAAAATCATCATCGAAATGACGCGGCAGAGAAGAGGATTCTTCAAAACACACTTACTTGGTCCCCTCGAGGAATTTCACCCCGGGTTGGGGCTCTAACAGGGGGGATAAACCGGATTGGGGCGAAAATTTGAAACTTGGAACTTGGGCGGAATTTGGAACTTGGAACGTGGCGAGAACTGGGCAGATTTGAAACGGGGAACTTGGGCGGAACTTGACCCCTGCCGGGTCAAATCTACAATCTACAAATCGCGATACACGGTAAAAAAAACTTGCTATCTACGAACGAACTTTTTAAAATGGCGGCTAACTTTTTTATTATTGAAAACTTTTTATAATGAGAACTTTTATTATTGGGAATTTTTGGAAATTTTGAAAACATGTTTTTGAAAATTGAAAATGAAACATAACTTGATTTTTATTATAATTGGGTATTTTGAAACGGGTTTTTTGTTATTTGGGTTAACCTTTCGTTGTCTGCCTGTCCCACCCCAATATTTTTTTCATTTTTTTAAAATTAAACTTCGGGCATTGGCAAGACTACTGACTTGAGCTAGACCGGCGCACTCTTTTTAAGGTTTGGGTAATTGTTTTTTCTCAACAGCTGTTTGACTTTGAGTGACAGTAAATTTTGTTTGATTTTTTTCAATTTTGGTAAAAAAAAAGTAGTTTTTTATTGTTTTAATTTATTGTGGGGCTTGTTTGGCTTTTTAGCGACAACACCTCGTGTAGGCCATGCAGTGTGCACCACAACTCCTGAGAAAACCAGGGGTGCACCACACCTCGGTAGGCCATGAGAATGCCCCACAATCCTAGGAAGAGCTGTAAACCCACCTCGTGTGGGCCCATGTAATTGCACCACACCTCGTGTCACCACCAGTGTGCCCACCCGGGTGTAAGCCACCAGTGTGCACCACCCCTGGTGTAGGCCATGCAGAATGCCCCACAACTCCTGAGGATACTGCAGTGGCACCTCACCTCGTTACCCATTCAAAATAAACACCAACTCCAAAGGGGACATAGCAGTGTCACCACACTGTGTGGAAACAAGTGTGCACCACACTCGTGTGGCCACCGTGTCCCACACCTCGTGTAGGCCATCAAATGCACCCACTACTGAGGACTTACAGTGTGCCCCACCCTCGTGTGGGCCATTTAGAATGCCCACAACTTCTGGGACTGTGCTGGCCCCCAAACCTCCTGTAGGATATAAAGAATGCACAACAACCCCTGAGGAAAGAGCAGTGTGCACTTTACCGGGGTTTAGGCCTGCAGAATGCCCCAAAACCCCCTGAGAACAGTGCAGTGTGCACCAACCTCGTGTGGGCCATGTAGTGTCCCACAATTCTGGGGAAAAGAGTGGGGTTGCACCACCCCTCGTGTGGGCCATGCAGAATGCACCACAACTCTTGAGGACAGGCTATTAAACCACCCCTCGTGTAGGCCATGTAGATTGCACCACCCTCGTTGGGCACGCAGTGTGCCCACAACTCCTGAGGACTGCAGTGTGCACCACCCTCGTTACCCTTTTCAGAATAAACCCACAACTCCAAGGGACAGAGCAGTGTGCACCCACCCCGTGTAGGCCATCAGAATGCACCACAACTATGAGGACTGTCAGTTTGCACCACCCCTCGGGGGCCATTCAAATGCCCAAAACTTCTGAGGACTGTGCATGTGCCCACACCTCCTGTAGGATATAAGAATGCCAACACTTCGGGGACGAGCATGTGCACCACATCTCGTTGGGCCCTGCAATGCACAACAACTCCTGAGGACAGTCAGTGTGCACTACACCTCGTGTTGGCCATGCAGAATGCACCACAACTCCTGAAACAGTGCATTTGGGGGGCACCACCCTCGTGTAGGCCATGCAGTGTGCACCAAATTCCTGGGGAAAGACGTGTGCCCACACCTCGTTTTAAAGTTTAGTATACTAATTTTGGGGGCGCTTCAACGGAAAATTTATTCCGCCTCCAAGAAAATTCTTTAAACTATGTATAAATGTTAAATAGGGTTTTAAAAGGTTTTTAAATGTTTTTCAATCGTTGTCAGAAAGAATTGCAAAGGTCGATATATTTGTAGACAGTCAAATGGGGAATGGTATACATGCTAAAGTTGTCATATGTAAAAATGTAAAATTATCAAATCATAATTATAATAAATACTCAAAAAAATGTTCCCAACGTCGTCAAATGAATAGCAATCAACATGCTTGATGGATTTTTTTTTTTTTTTTTTTTTTTAAATATATGATTGTTATAGTTTGTCGATCAATTGCTTAGGTTAAGAAATGTGATATTTTTTCACTGTTTTTCATAAAACAAAATTTCTTCATATGAAATTTAAATTCAATTGGAGTCTAAAACCATCATACTTAGAGCAGTCATAAACAAATAGAAGGGATAGCAACACTCAACTTCGCAAAAAAAAAAAAGCAATCTTATCTCGGGAAAAAAAGATGGGCATGGGGGAGGTTGTGGCCCTATGTACTGCGCCATACAACCTCTTAAAACGAGAAAGATGGAAGAAGGGGGTCGCACCTTCAGGAAAGCAGGGCATCACACCGCAGCTTATTATTCTGCAAAGCTTCCCAACAACCCTGACCAAATTTCAACATATGGTTCTTAAACCCACTGTGGACTCAGGACTACGGGTCAAATCAGGGGAAGCTTTTTGCTTGCATTTTTTGGCTGCCAAGTCAGCCTCCTCGTTCCCAGAGATCCCTACATGCCGGGGACCCAGCAAACTGATTTTTTTAGCCTCTCGCATGAAGTTTTTCTCCATGAAGAATTGATGTCAATTACTAAAAGGGGAGTGGACATGACGTGGGTGCCTGAAGTGCACTTTTAAACTATCAACAAACCATGAAGCTTCCACATCTTTGTTTCATAATATTTTCAAAACTTCTCGTATGGGATACTTTAGCAGTAAAAAAAGAACACATGTCATGAAGTCCCAAACCAAAACCACTGCCCGCCATAATAGAAACGCAACCCAAACCCTTTGAGCCTGTTTTTTGATCCATCAGTGAAAAAGAAATTTAAAAATCGGGATTCGTGCAAATAGCTTAAAACTATTGGGAAAATTACATCTATTTGTGGGCTTTTATATCGGCAAAGGTCGAAAAGAATTTCAGGGTTTCCCGGGAAATACCATGGAGGGTTTTTGGCTCAAAAAGAAATCATAGATTGGGGGACATCAAATTTAAAAATTCTAAAAAAATTTTGCAACGTAATCCGACTGAAGGGGCCCCAAAAGGTTTGGTACGAAGTGATGGACAAATCTCTCATCAAATAGACGTCTGAGATGGGTGGTTTTCGCATTGCCCGGGTCTTTAAAACATTCTGCCCAAAAATAAATTTCCCTCTTTCTGCAGGGAGGGCTTCCCCGCCTCAGCATACAGGGTCAGCATCGGCATACGGCATCATACAAACTTTGATACCGTTTGGCCGCGGGGGTCTTTTTAAAATCCACCAACACCACACCTTCCCGCCCCCCCCTTTTGCTGGATAGCCCCGCTTTATCTCGATCGGAAATCCCGAATCAAGATAGCGGCTACACTACGAGCCCCTACATACTTAAAGCAGGTATACCACAAAGGGGCGCCATCGCCCCCTCCTCTACATCCCTTTTTATGACCCCCCCCCCACCACCCCCCATTTCCCAATCCCCCTTCCCTTTCCCCTGGAACGGCCCTCTTTGCGGATGACAAGGCCTACTGGGTCTCGGGGAAGGCCGGGACGTCTAAAGAAGGCAATGGGAAACCATCCCCAGAATTCCTGGACATTGCAACCTTTGGTGGGTTCATCTTACCCCCCAAAAAACTCAAATCATGGTTGCCCGAAGAACAAAACGGGTTTCCCCTATAAAAATTAAAAACCCGGGGCTCCGCACCAAATTTCCCCTACCTCTCGAACCTCCGTGGAAACCATCGCCCACGACCCGATCACGAACTTCGAGACACCTCTTACCACTGTGCTAACCCCCGTGGACGAAAAGGACTGGGGTTACTACCCAAACTTGAAGATTTACGAACATCTTCCAGGGGGGCTTGGGCGTCTATACCCCCCTGGGCCTCAAGCCCACCAGACTCTGGCTTTCCCCCCGGCACACAGTTCATCCTTGCGACTTCGGGGGGGCTTACTCAGCCGTCCCGATAGGACCTCTGCGCGACTCTGGGCTCCGACCACAAAGGTACTAGAGACCAAACGAAGTCCTACACTTTTAGGATTAGCATAAAAAAAACACAATAGGTGCAGCCCTTTTAGGGCTGCATCCCCTCCCCCCCCCCCCCTCCTTCATTCGCGACGCAAAGCAAAGCTTAGTTTTTAGGCTATTTTGCTCAAAACCATACTCATCATCACCACCCTACCTATCATCTTGCCAACCATTTAGCTGGGAAACCCGACCATGAACTTTTCCTAATCACAACCTCCGACCAAAAGCCCCTGACATCGACCCCATGGTCAAAATAAGAAGCTGAAGACACTGAAAAAGACACCCCCCCCCCCAAATCCTCCATTGGGTCCCTCAACGAGTCCTTTGCGCTGGACAGTACGGGCCCCCACAGCCCACTCATCCCACACCCATCCACCATCCCGAGCAGGGGGCGAAAGGGGGTCCCCCCCCACCAGGGGGACTGCCGCACGAAGGAACTCGTAGGGACACCCCCCGAAGAGCAGACCCCCCCAACCAAAAAGTCACCGAGGAGGTCTTTCTAAAACCCCCCCCTACCCTATTTCCTCCTCCGACTCCCACCGACGAGGGACGGGTCCGCAAAGAAACCCCGACCTATCAAAGTTTTCCTCAAACCGGGCCCTCGCGCCAACCCCCGAAAATGCCCCGAGAAAGGGCGACGACAGCGTCTTGCCACAAAGAAATTGCGCGCCCTCAAACCCGCCCAAAACCGCGACCAAGAAGCAGCCTGGGCCCTACCCCACAAGACCCCAGCCCCCCTGGCCCCGCTCTCGGCCCTGCTCAAAATTCGTCAAAACCCCAGCCCAACAAGCGGGAGGACAGAAGCCACGCCCGGCCGTCAGGGACGTCAAGATCCTCAACCCCCCAACCGGAAGTCCGAACTCACGGGGTCCGCCCCTGATTGCAGCACACCGGACCAATAAAAGCAGAACGACCGGGTTTCCGAAAACCCAAAAAATAGGGGGAAAAACCCCATCCGCAATATCCAGCACACCATACCAGGGCCAAAAGCCTTGCACCACTGACAGCGCCGCACCTGCCACCACCGCCCTCAAAACCGGGTCCCTCTACCCGACCATCGCGCCGCCCCGGCAACAAAAGTGTGCCCGACCCAACACGGTGTACTGGGCCCACTCACGCCGACTTCCAAAAAAAACGCCCGAAACCTCAAACCCCTCCCGTCAGGAATGGGAACCACCCACCACAAAAATCCTCCACCCTTTTTACCGGATCACCCCCTACAACCAACTCACCCTACTTTAACCAAATGTCACACACGAACAAACCCCAAGGGCCCTTTCCCCTGCCAACTTATTTTTACAACCCCGAACCCCCACCACCACCTCCATTTTGGTCCACAGAGGACATGGACCCTTCGCAAGCACCCTCGCGCCCCCACCTTCGGGAAAAGGGCCACTACCGCCCTTTTTAACCCCCCCCCCGGGACGCACCGACCAACCACCCCCACCCATAACCCCCCCCCCAAATCCAAAATCCACAACCACATCCTCCATAGTCATGGTGACGTGGGCAGGACCTCTCCACCGAGGATCTAATGCAATACATGTCTGTCGCTGCCCCCACCTCTGGTGGGGTCGGCTTACACGCATACAGGGACCACGGGGCTAACATCCTACTCCGCCTCCACTCGAGTATCCCAACCATACGCCAACTCCTCCAGTACGGAGTTTAAAGGGCCTTGGGGGCAAGTACAAATAGAACCGACCGCCCTACCGGGGCAACGCACCCTGCACCAGATGCCCCTACTACAGCACTTGGCGTCCCAATGCAGGGGGAACCCCCGCTGACCACTGGGGGCAAAACCCTGCCAAATTTTGTACCACCCCCGAATCCAAACCCCAAATCCAGATCCCAAAAAAACTTTCTGCGCCTCATGCCCCAAGAGCACAGATCACCGCCAGGGGACACAGCCTGCCCCCTGTACCCACCACAAAATTCATCCCTCCTGAGATCAGACCTCCCTACATGTTTAAACCGGGTCCCGGGTCCTGCCCCAAACCCCCGGCCAAAAAAGGCCCAGGGCCCGGACCCCCCAAGGCCAAAGGGGTCGTCGGGCACGACGTGACCCCAATACCAGGGGCCACTCCAACCCTCGACAACACGAAGAAGACCCCCGCCACCCCTCGGATCCAGCCTCAAACCCGGTCCAACCCAACCCGCTCGTACGAACAGCCTCCACAACAAAAGTGCCTACTGCTGGTCAAACCCCTTGGGCACGCTCCTAAACGTCATATACCAAAATGGGCCCTCCCCCCACCCTAAGGAAACTCCAAAAAGTGGCCAAACCCGCAACAGCAACTCTCTGGGCTCAGGACGATCCATCCGCCGAACCAAAAGTGCTCCACATTTTCCACACCCCGGCACCCCCTAAACCCTACACCCGGCTAAATATACACGGCCCCCCCTACCAATCAGATCCACCCCCCCCCACCCCACTTCCCCCCCCAAAAAACACACCTAACAACCCCATGACCACCCAAAACCTTCAAAAAACGGGCACCCTCTCTTCTTCCCTTCCTTAACCCAACGTCGGGGGAAACCGTCCCAAAGGATTCCCTCAAGGCCCCCTAGACCACCCTCCCACCAGACGACCTTCGCTACGAAACTCGGGACCCCCCCGGGTGTGGATCCACTTCCCGGGCTCGTACAATGAGGGGACCTCCCACCTTCTCCCGGCAAGGGCCCAGCCCGGCGGACTGCTCACCTAGTGAAGAGAACACTTTCACCTACGGGGGTAGAAAAACACTGCCTTGAGGGAATTTTCCAGATACAAAATCAAGCTGCACCTACCCGGCCGACAATCCCCTTTTATCACCAAAGTCTACCCTACAAAAACCCCCCCCGCACACCTGAAAAAAGCACTCCCCCACCATCCCAACACCCTATCCCCCCCCCCCCCCCCCACCGTCCGGCAAATAGTATCGGGGGGGGGACTTCAATGGCACCACGCGCTCTACGGGACCACCACCCCTCACAGAGAGGCACCAACCCGGTCAAATCTAAAAGCAAAACTGATACCGTCGCACTCCTCCCACCCGTTTTCTCCAAAAGGCAAAACCAGACCTACCCCTCCGACAAAAAATTTTTTCCACCCCTCCTCCTTCGGCGATCTCCCCCCCCCCCCCAGGGGGTGGACATCGGGTCAACCACATTCCCATCCTTTTCTCCCCCTTTCCCTTAAACCTGGGAACGTAACAACCCCCACTACAGAAAGGGCACCTGGGGCTCCAAAAAGCCAACTGGCAGCTCTTTCACCCCACCCTCCTCCCCCAGAACCCCACCCCCACCCCAGACCCATTGACCAAATGGCGAAAATACTCGGGGGATACGCAGCTAAAGATACGCAGTACCGCCTTCAGCACCAAGACCCCCAAATGCTTCCCGCCGCACTCATCCGCCTTATAAAATTAAAAAAAAGACTGAAAAAAAAGGGAGGACGCACTCTTTTTTTGAGATAACCCATAAGAGAAAGAGGTCACTGATATGCCCCAATCAACCGGAAGATAAGTTGCCGTGTTGATTTGTAGATTGGCAGAGGAAGGAGGTCTATCAGTAGTTAGGCCCAAGTGAAGGAGGATGCCGAGGGATGGTGAAAAACAAGCGGGGGGGGTCCAAGGAATATGAAACAAGAAAAAGAGCCTAGGCAAAAGGCAGTCCCAAATAATTTAGGCAAAGAGAAAGGGACAAAACCCCAAAAAAATTTCAAAACCCAATTTAAAAGTCATCATCTCAGATCGCAGGGGGTCTTGCTTCCCCCCCTTTTGGGGCCCAAGAGGATTTTCCATTTTGCGAGTACGAAAAGAAAAACACATCCCCAAAATTAAATTTCAAATAGAGAAATTACGCCCACGTCACTCTGTCACTCTGTTTTGGTTCGGGCCCGGGCCCCGGCCCCAAACCCGAAAATAAAAAAAACATCCGCCCGAAAGTCGGGCCGGGCCGGGCCAAAATTTCCCCTCCTAATGCCTAGTAGAAATATGTTAAAAACAGGGGTTAAATCAGGGTTTTCCATAAATTTGATGCAAAACATAAAAATCCATATTTATGCAAAACATCTTCGATTGTACCCAAAATCTTGGCATGTCTAATACCCGGGAAAATTCAAGATTTTAAAGGTCCCCCCCCCGTCAATTTTATCAAGATTGCTGCATTGCATCAGCCTTACCATTAAAATCAGTAGAGAGCAAAAAAACAATAAAAAACCGATCTATTTCTATCAGGGGAGGCATGTAAAATTAAATATTTTTTCTGTTCATCCAGTTACTTAGGCCTACCTATATGGAAACATTTCAAATAACCTAACTGAACAGAGTGCCGTTTGTGGGCCATTTATGATCAATAATGCTACGCACGTTAAGGTTATGATGGGTTTAATATTGGGGCTCCAGTCGGCAAACTACCTTTTCAAAGTCATGATATCGCATAGCTCCCTTTCTAGCTTTTGTGAAAGGGCCCCTTTTAGCCCGATGATAAAAAATTTATTATTAAACTAAAAAAATGATATAAAATCTTTTAACTGCAATAGTGTAAGTAAAGCAATGAATAACCCCCTTATTCATTTATTTTCCTCTAGGCAGGGAAGGTCCGCAGACTATCTATAAGCTTTGCAAGCCCCCAATGTCCTCTGCTTCTTTAAGATGGACTCTTGTAACATCTTGCTGGGAGCAGAGGGGCGCTCATCTCAGCAGAGGGGTGCCACTGCCGGGATGCAGTGGGTTGCGGGTTGCAGCTACTTTTCCCACAGGGGCTCCCAAGGCCTGTGAAATTTTTTACCATTCCCAACAATGGAGCTTTTCCAAATTAACGAGATCCCCCCAAATTTTGGGGTTTTACAACTTTTAAAAAATTAAAAAAATGTTATAATGCGGCTAAATCTGGGGGTTTTTTAACCAAATACCTCATCCCCCCCCGGAGTGATCGGTGGGATTTGTGGTTCCCGGGTTTTGGTTTCGGGTTCCCGGTTCCAAATACTTTGTTCGTTTAAAAATAAATACATTTTAAAAAAGCAAAATAGACCCCCACCGAATTAACCTTTCCTCTCAGAAGTGCTCACTTAAAATAAAATTATGCTCGCTCCTTTTATCGAAAATCAACACGGCGAAAAGTAAAATTTCATTCCGCGATCCGCCATCTTAAAAGGAAAATCGGTTAATTTGTAAACACTAAACTCGTAAGCGTCGATAAAAAAACACTGTTCACGCCCGAAATAGGGGTTAAATCAGTCATACCGATTTTTAGTTAACGTGTATTTCGTTTTCACTGTACCGGCAAAACAAAATTAATGCATATTAGGCATACTAATTGCCTCAAATAAAACCGTAAGTGAAAAACTAAAGGGTCTAGCTCAAATTTTTCAAAATGTGTAAAATTTTGTGTGGACAAACATGAAACATTGCTCAGTCTCAAGGTCTGTGATTGTTTTAAATCACAGTCAACACCGGGCGTCAAACTCGGGGGAAACTCAACATAGCTGTGTAGGGCCCACACCCAAAAAAAGCCTCCTAGAGCATGCGAGTCTGTAGGCACACGAGTGTGGAATAGCACGGTGTTGCGGCGGCGCCCCGGAAAACTTTAGCAAGCGCCTTCTACTGCGTGAAGCGTGACTTATACGCGCGTGATTCAAATTTCGCGGAAATGAACCGAAGGCAGTTCCCAAAATTGTCGCGCTTCGTTCCTATACTAAATACCCAACCGAAATTTCGGTAACCCGCCACCCCAAAAGTGATCAGTCCTCATCTTTTTCTTTTCTGTTTGGTGTT
This sequence comes from Sweltsa coloradensis, assembly GCA_024449915.1. Lineage (NCBI taxonomy): Eukaryota > Metazoa > Arthropoda > Insecta > Plecoptera > Chloroperlidae > Sweltsa > Sweltsa coloradensis. The sequence goes on from JAMZAV010008590.1 coordinate 23,151, forward strand.
CTGATATTTTTGATTTTGTAAAATCCTGCTTGTTTTATGTTTTATAGTAGTTTTTTATATACTTTTTTTATAGGCCCCCAGTTATTAAATAGAGCTGCGCTTTCTTTAGAAAATTAAAAACTTTAATTTCCTAAACATCCTGCAAACAAATTTTTAAATTTTTACACCCTTAACCAAAAAAGGGTGAAAAAACCACCTCGTCATGCTGAAAAATTTTAAAGTTGCATGAACGAAAATCATTCATTGCTACAAAAATTTACAAATGTTGCACAAATTGCAGTGATATTTGTTTTGTTCATTATAATTTCTTTAAAATTTTTCTTGATTTACTTCATTGCAAAATTGCTTTACGTTCATTTTATTTTTGCTGATTGACATTCCCTCCTTTCCCTTCTCAGTTTTTTTTACGACTAACTAAAACGGTGAATTTTTTAAAAATCATGTGCATGCAAAAAGGGTTTAAAATGGTAAAAATCAATTGTAAATGTTAAATAAAAGCAAACTACTATCTTATTCCGTATACATAAATGGGCTTAAAAGCAGTCAACCAACTCTGTTGGGACAGAGAGTAGCCCCAAACCCGTAATATGAAAGACCCAAATGATTGATAATTCATTGTGTTTGTCCCTTCTCAAAGTTAATTTGACTATCGAAGGACATTATCGTTCAAAGTAATGTTGAAAAAGCCAATAATTGTTGTAGCTTTATTATTCGTATTTTAAAATTCCGGGGGGCCCCCCCTACGGGAATTTTCGATGTAATGTAATAAAAGGGTTTTTTTCGATGGTTAAACAATCTATCAAATTTCCCCGGGCCTAGAGAGATTTTGTATTTTTGGATTGTATTTTTAAAAAGACCCCAAATTGGGGGGCTGGGGGTTTGGCCCCCAAATTTGGGTAATCTTTTCGACATTTGCCATCAACCCAAATTGGGGAAGTAATACTATGTATTCAAAATATTTGCCACATTGCAAAAATATGTATTGTATCAGTTATATTTCCCCAGTATAACAAAAGTAAAAATTTTTTTGGTTTTGGTAGTTCTTTTTTGTCCTATTTAAAACATTTTTTATAAAATTAAACCTAAATTTTCATATGACTAAAAAAGTGACTTAAACAAAACCACTTCAAAATTTAAAAACTTTTGTTGACTAAAAAAAGTGCTTTTAATGATAAAATATCATTTTCCCAAAATTTGACACCTTTTATGTTTAACTCTCCTTTTAAGTGTTTTAAATTTAAACAGTATTCGTACTAAAAATGATGCATGTTTTTGTCCCAAAGGTGATTAAATTTATTTATTGAATATTGCTTAAAGTCTCATATTTATGCACTTCGGCTAAACGAGACGATGATGGGGATAGTGAGGATGAATATAAAAAAAGGGAGGAGGGGGAAACCCCGGACCGGGACGTAGCCTACTCCTTTCGAAAATACCAAGGGGGCCAACGGCTTAAAAGTCCCATCCGACAGGGCGGTGTAATTTGACAGTCATATAGGTTCCTCCACAACCCGGGCTGCCCGGCAGCGTCAAGGGAACGAAGCCGTCATTTTCGTTTAGTGTGAACGACCACCTTGGTTACATATAATTGGTATCACTGAGTCATCACAGAGACGGCCTTTGGGGTCCCTGAGTGTCACAAAAAGCGGCAACATCCTTAGAGGGTTTGGTTTGACCGGGGGAAAGGTTTGTGTTTGTGTTCAATTACTTGAAAATTAATTCGTTTTTTTTTTTTTTCCTTGGGGTCATTTTTCTTAATTCCTCGTGTTTTAGACTGAGCTAGGGAATTTGAGAATTCCCCTTCCAATTGGGCAGAATTTAGTGTGAACTTTTTGTGTCTATCTTCGACTAGAACGACAATGTGTTGTCCACTTAAATAGAATGAGTGCCCAGGTGCCTGTCTTGCACCAAGAACGAGAAAACCCTTCCCCCCATGTTGTCTGCACTTTTTTGACTGGAAATATGGGCGAAAAAACTCGCGGCTTCACACGGCACTGAAAGTTAAATTTCGCGAGTTTTTTAAACAAGTACTTTATACGATAAAGACAAAACCAAAAGACTTAAAAAAGAAACAAAAAAAGAAAACCCCAAAAAATCCACAACGACAAAAAGAGTGAAACATTGTGTAAAAGTGCAGCGTAGCTGGAGGATGGCGATTGGAATAGGGCATTCGCAAATTTCAGAAACTACAGCTGCCATGCCCTTTAATTAATCTTGCCACACTACATACGGGGCCCCGATATGCAACGTCAAAAAGAAAAAGAGAGGGGGGGTGGGGTGAAAATGAATAAGCATGAAACCAAATTGTTTAGATAGATCAAAAGGGGTGGGTGGGGGGGGCCCCCAAAATCAGGTACTGCGTCATTTCTAAATTTTGCCAAACTATCAAGGGATACAAGAAGATATCCTTCTACCTTAGGGGCAGACCATTTTCAATTCACATGTCATGAAATTACCAGAAAAAACTCACTACACCGGTTTGGGGGCTGTATTGCACAAAACTTTTAGAGCGCTGAACTTCCGGACGAAGAAATCAGGGCGACAACCCACTATCTTTTCAAGCAAAATACTGGGCCCATTTTCCACACAAGGGAAGTGAAAAAACCTGCCATTTTCCAGCCCAAATTCCTCAAACACAGTCATCTTCGTCAGAAACTTCGGCCGGGGGGAAGGGGAAAGGGAACTGCACGCCCCTGTACTAGTTCGGGTGGTCCTGGTGGCCCTTTGGCAAACCCAAAATTACATTTGTCTACAATACTGGGCCCTTTTTCCCTACCCCTCTACGCAAAAAAAGTACTCTACCGGGGTCTGTAGGTGTGCTGTCAAAAAAAGAAGAAAATCAGTGCGAATGTAGTGTTACTCTTCTTAAAAAGAATGTTTCAAGGCTAACCTTCCAAACCATTACAAAGGAAACACTGGGCCCTATTAAAATGTGTGCATAAAAAATTTTAAAGATGAATTAGTAGTAAACTATTTTTTTAAAATTGTGATGTAGGCATAATTGTGTAAAATTTTAAAAATTATGTCAACAAATTTTTTTCTGGATACGCCTATTTTAAATACGACTAGTGTAGGGAACAACAATAAAGACAAGGGCAATTTTTTTGTAAAATTTTATTAATTCTTTTTTATACTTTTTTTTAAAAAAATAACACTTTTCCGACCAAAGCAGGCTTTTGCATTGGGAAAAATAGGAAATTATAAATATACAAAACTTGTACCCTGCAACATAGAATGTGCTCGATATACCCGAAAATTAAACATGGTTATACCCATTTTGCATTGTGTAAAGGGATCATTAGCGATACTAAACAAGGCAGAAAACGGTTGCACCGAATTGCTGTGGCAACAGATAAAAAAAAAACAGATACAGAACAATAAAACATTAATTCATCATTTTCAAAAATAACTACACAATACAAAATAGAAGCTGAGGCAAGACAGTCAAAAAGGGAATACGCAAGACACGACCGCTATGGTGGGGCAGTATGTGTGCTCCACATCCCCTCCTTCATAGGAAAAATAAAACTTATGAAATGCTGCCCTCAAGCAATTTTTGATTGTTGAAAAAAGAATCCACTCAATTCGGCAAAAACTTTTTTTACTCTTTTAGGTGAAAATGGTCTAAAAAAATAACCTTTATTTGTCAAAAAAAAAATTTGGGTGCCAAAAGGGACCAGACCAAACGGCCTACTATAGTCGTCAGCTTTATATGTAACTTTTCTATAGTTAAAAGGGTTAAAAGGGGTGGCTCGTTGTCTTTTTGTTAGCGTTCTGCTTCCCAAAGCGAAGGTCCCGGGGTTTGATTCCCGGTAAAATCAGAAATTTTTTAACTTCTTTTTTTAAAA
>JAMZAV010008591.1:0-25840 GCA_024449915.1 Sweltsa coloradensis
TTTGAAAGGGGTGAACGAAGTGCCACAGTAAGAAAGACAACAGTGTAACCTGCCATCTCGGGAAATTTGTATTTTAAACAAATAGATGTATTGTACCTACATAAAAAATGCTTTAACAATCTAGTCCAAAACATGTCCGTTCAAGCGACTACAGTTGCGCTATAGGAGTGTCCAGAGAAACGAGGGTGTAACCCTATCCCCCCCATTTGCAAGGACATCTGCTTACCAATGTGGTTTCTTTTACAGAGTTGTTAGTCTCTGGAACACATTCACATGGAACACAACACTCTGACTGTCTTCAATCAATTTAGTTTTTCTTTCAACTCTTGTGTATTTGCAACTATCTTACAACTTGGCTTATGACCTAGCATTCTCTTGGCTCTGACTGGACATGATTGGACTCTCACAATGTTCTCATCTAAATTCATCTAAATTTAATGAAATTTTGTTTTTATTGTATCTCGAATTTTCATAATCATTCATTTAGATTTAAACCCAGTGTATTGTAGTTTTATTGTATAGAAAGCAAGCTAAGCCATTCTGCCATGGAGCTTACTTGCTCTTTTTTAGCTTGCTTAATAAATATCTGTACTCTGCAAATTTAAAGGGTGTGTATATGTCATCTACCACGTTATGTGCTCTTGGTTTACCTGTGCTGTATGTGTTACATATATGTATGTGTATTTGTAAAGTTTGGAATTTGTTGAATAAATAATAATAATAATAATAATAAAAATAATAATAATAATAATAATAATAATAATAAACCAATCAGATATGTTTTCTAGTATCTGTTATTAACGTTTAAGCAAGGTAACCATGGGAATTGAAGCTCTGTTTTTTTTTTAAACAATTAAAAACTGAAGCCTTGTAAACGTAGATCCAAGGGCTATGCCAGCTGGCCACTTACCACACTTTAGATTTAGACCTATTGTTTTGTGGTGAACAAAAAGTATTTAAATATTACTGGAAGAACATAAGTAATTCGATTATTGACATTTTGCATTTTTTTTTTGACCAAAAAATTAAAGGAACTGAATAAATCAAAAGATGTGTGCAGCGGGGAAAAAGACCACTGAGTTTGATGAGTTGCTGGTGTACAATGGGACAAACGAGGATACCCAAAAAAACCACATATTATAAAACATACGTGCGACCTCTTCTAGAATATGGCAATTCTGTACTTATAACTTCAAACCAAAGGACCACAGATGCATGGACAGGATACAAAAATCAAGCCCTCCGAAAAATCACAGGAGGTTAAGTCAACTCCAATTGTTCCCATGAAGCTTAAAACTAAACTTTACCACCCCTGGAGGCCAGAAGAACAGTTCAGCAGTAGGGTAGGCATATCCCTGCATGAGAAGCTGATAAGACTAGACCGGCTGGAATGGACAGAGAACCCCACGAACATCTCAAGACAAAAAAACATTCATTACAGCAGTAAAAGAGGAAAAGGAAGATCTCATCGGGCAATTAAAACACACAGAGAGAAAAAACACCCCCCTAAACCAAATATAAACATTGCCATACTAATGTTCTTCATGAACTGACAGTGAATGGACCAGTGGCGGCTTGAACCCCTGAAAACCCGGGGGCCAACTTTATAGTATTACACCACCCACGCATGGGTGCCCGTAGGAATTTTGGGAGGGGAGGGGTAAAAGTTACAATTTGTACTTTCGTTTGGGGAAATTCAGGGGCCCCCCCAAAAATAGCGCCGCAGGTGAAAATTTTTAAATCAGGTTTTTAGAATGCGTTTGGTGGGTTTTAGAAAAAAAGTGGCACGAAGGATTGGGCTGAATACAATACCAAAATTGTGCAATTTTTGTGCAGTCGATACTCGAAACTAGAAAACCACCAAAAGGAAACCTTCAAAATATTCCCCCCCCATTTTTTTGTCCTTTAGTCAAAAGCTACAGATTTTTAACATTGAGATGGGCGGTTATTAGCTTTTTTGTCCACTGAAATAATTCGGCTTTCCCCAACTTCACATCTCGCTTTTGCAAGCATTTTATTGTGACGGTCAAAACTCGCATTAATCCATGGAGTGGTATTCTTTTCAAAACTCCCGACGAACAAATTGCAGGTAAAAAGACACATAAAGCTAGTTATCTCGCAGAAAAATTTTTTAAAAAAATGTTCATCAGTAAAGAAATTGACTGTCCAAGTTTAATAATAAATCCACACATCAAATGAGGACTAATTAGCACTTCTACTTGCTCGGGACCAGGGGGGTGGTGTCTTAAAACACGTTTTCAGGCGAGCCCTTGGATACGCCGTGGCAAACTAAACATACCCACCGGCAAGGGCGCCCACAAGAATCTTGTCCGGGACGGCAAAATAAAACAATAGCGCCGTAGGCGAAACCTTGAAAATTATGTTTTTAGAGTGCATTTGGTGCGTTTTAGAAAAAAGTAGTGTGCTAAATGCAACATCAAAATATTGAAGTTTTTGTGCAGTCGAATTGACATTACCTGGATATTTAGGCGACGTGTGTACCCTTCTCAATTTTTAATGTTAATTTATATAAACATGCAACGAATATTCTAATTCACATCTAAACTTAAAATAATATATGCATATAAATAATAGAGTGGAGTTGATTTACCTGTACATTTATTTTATTTAATCACAGATAGCAATAGTTGGATATGTCCTTGATTTTTATTTTTAATTATTAGGCCTCTTACAATAATGTTATTTATATTTTTAGGGGTGTTGTAATTTTCTATTTTTAATGTATTTAATTATTTTAATTAATTATCTTACCACAGAGCTAATAGTGGGTTACCCAAATGTATGATTTAGGGTTCCCGCTCGATTTTCGTGATGGAGCAATGCCGCATATTCCAAATAGTAAAATACGATTTTAGATTGATAATTTTTTTAGGTGTCACTTTTCTACCCCTTGCAGAGGGTAAGGGTGGAGGGGGTTGTGACTATTTTAATTAAAATTTGATTTTTTCTTGGAAATGAATGAAACTTTGATATTTTACTAAAAACACATTGCCGAGTTTGAAAAAAAATACAAAAAGTAAAATTTGTGCCGCCATCTTGGAAAAATAATCACTTTTTAGACATGTTATCAAATAGTGAGAAATTTATAATGCTGATGAAAATATTTAATCAAAAAACATAAAATGTTAAGTTTCCTTAAAGTAAAACATTAAAACGTTTAAAAATCGGTTGATAATTGCTCGTTCCACAAACATTTGATTGAAGGCACCTGCTGCTTAGCTAATAAGTTTATTGTTAAAAGTCGCCTGCCACATACCGATTTCGGATTGGAGAGTTTGTAAATTAATTTCTATAGACCAAACATTTGTTGATATTCTAAAATAAGCCTGCAGTATTATCCAAACTGTATTTTTTTACAAGTAAAACTAAGGTTTCTAGTTTTAAACCGTTTTTTTTTTTCTTTCAAAATTGGTGTTTTCTTTAAAAAACATTTTTCGAAAGCTATGTAGGTAGCATTTTTTAGATAAAACTTTGTACTGCATTTTTAATGTAGGGTTTTCTACAACGTTTTTAGTTGCGTTGACGGATGAGCCAATTTGGTTTATTAAGTTGATCCATATTTAAGACTGTTGGATGCACTCGAGCAAACGAGACTTTGACGCAGAATGCAGAGGTTAAGTCAGGATCACTTGCATTGACGAAGCTCTATCGTTTCATTCGTTTGTGCTTTCGCCATCGGGTTGTGGTTTGCATTTAAATGTTAAATAAGAATGTGTGTATGGCGCGATCGGAGCACATTGCTTATTTTTTTTTAGTAACTGACCGTATAATTATCTCACTAAACAGGTAATTTGTAGTAACTACCCAAGTTTGCAAAGGGATTTTTTTTTTAATGTTGAAATGTGCTCTAATCGCACCATGCGATCATCCTTTATAAACAACATCCCAAAAATTCAAATGATTGCGGTGAAAATTGGAAGTCGTATAGTGATCCAGACTGTATGTAAAATTAGCTGAATTTGCCGATCAAGCGAATTTCTAAATATGCATTTAAATGTAGAATGTTGAAAAATTGTATAATACTAGTTAATTTTCAAGATAGTACTTTTTCATACTTATTTAAGTAATCCGTCTGGGCCCGGGGAAGGATTGGTCTAGAGAATGAAAAAGTAGTAGCTAGTAAGAGCGGAATATATTACTCCCCGAAACTAGAGGCGAGCTCTGACAATCGTCGTCGGGGACACCTTCCCTTCCCTTGACGACCTCCCCGACGACGATGACAATACACAACGAACGATGACGATGACAAAGACGACGACCGCGACGTGAGAACCCCCTTTCCTACCCATACCCGTGGCTGGTGTGCATGTGCCTCTCCTCCCCATATCCCCTAGGCTAGAGTGGTGCATTATGATCTAACGGTTGACGCCCCCTTACCCAAATAAACCATAAATACGCTAATAGTTCATTATTAGATACATATATGATAACGGTTCAATGGCAATTCTATAATTTACAGTACCACCCATTAAGTTGACATTCACCACTTTCAGTATTGCAACGTCCTCGTCGCGCATTTCACAGCGTGACTGCACACGCACATTTTACTAGTTCAATCACCCCTTCAAGTGCCCGTAGAAGATTTGTTACTGGCACCTAGTGATTACTTTCCAATTTCCAACCGTAATCTTCATGGTGGGGGGGGGGGATCCTGGTTGCATTTGTCGCTATCGCTAGCCCATACGCTAAAAATAAATAGGGTACAATGCAGCTCTTGTTGGTGATAATTTTTCTGTGTGACACCCTTGCTATTAAACATACACCATCGAATGACATTACCGGTTGCACTTTTGAGTGACTGGTAAAAAGCACGACAAACAAAGTTTTCTAGCGGAAATAAAATTGTTTCGTCTAACTTTAGAAGCGATTCCAATTCTCCACAGAGCATATTATAATATCTTTACCGCCCCTGATGTATTTATAAAATTATTGCAGAAATGAAATTAGTAAGAGGAGTATAGAGGTGTATTTAGGCTTGACAAAATCAGGAGCAAGGAAATTAAGAAGAGAGTTGGAGTTGACAAGTTTTTGTTCAAAATAGGAAGAGAAAGATTGAGATGGTATGGACGTATGAGAGAATGGGACAAAAAGAGAATACCGAGAGCGTGGAAGGAAAAAATAATTATGAACAGAAGAAGACCTGGTACACCAAGAAATAAGTGGAAGGAACAAATAATAAATGATGGGTAAAAAATAGCAGCATAACGACTGTTGGAGGACAGAAGGAAAGGGCGTGAGCTGGTGGTAAGAAGCAAGAAAGAAGAGGACGATATTGAAGGATGAAGGAGAAGATGAAATGGAAGATGAAGAAATTGAAGGAGAAAAGAACATGACAGGCCTGGCAAGCCGGTGATAATAAACCCTTTGTGCCCTGGAAAATCTGGTGATTAGCCATCCCCTGACCCGACTTATGTTGGAAGCAGGTGTAAGAAATATATAATATATTGTAGAAATATTAATTTTGCTTAGAGCCTACACTTCTGCTATTCCATACCTGCAACTCAGCTCTCGATAATATTGTGATATTTTCTGCTTGTCCAACAATGCATCTAATTCGAACTGTCTTCCTATCTTGCATTGCTTCTATCTGTTTATGTTGCAGCACACTTTCATTAAAGCAATGCATTTTGACATTTGACCAGAATAGTGCTCGTAGTGCAACAGAAAACTCGTATGTAACAATTGCTTTCTTAGAATATTATTCTGGCTGAGACCTTACAAACAGAAAAAAATTGGAGCAAGTAAGGAACTTGTTTCGACAGTTTCGTTTTTGTTGTGACACTGTATTGTGTTACCAATGTAGTTTTACATTTTGTAAACCTTTTGGTCAGGGGCTCAAATGTTATATTCTAACTCTCGATTTCTTCTATAGACATGCTTTGAGTATTGTAACTGTTCCACTTTGTTTCGTCGAAGAATATCATTTTGAACCTAATCTGGTATAATGCGTTTTGTTTTAAGTACCACAGACTTAGACTCGAGTGTAATGTTCATTGCGACGTTTTTCTATATCAGAAAATAAATTGTCTTATAGAACTTTAACTTATTTGTAATGCACGTTCAAGTTTTCAGTTTGAGTAGTGATAAATGTCGATGGAAGAGTTAATAAAGTTAAACAGTTAAACTTAAAACCTGTTCAATACAAAGTTTGCTAGATAACAAAGAAACGACATTTCGGCAGAGGGTCTTGAGGAAAGAACTGGCCTGTTCGAAACCGAATGAAAGAATGTGTTTATTAATACATTTATTACATTTGTCGCCAGCATAACTTGTGATACTGGGCATTTTGTTTATCAAGACAAGCATCATGGTTGTATTTCACTGTTTCCATCATTGGAGACATGAACATTGAATAGCCGATGTAAGATGTACTGCACTCCCTGTACTCAATTTGTGTTCCTACTTTATTGCAAAAGAAACACGTGCCCTTCTCAATTATTGTTATTGAAGTCTATCGAGTCAGCCTTTGTTTCGTATGCTCAAAATCATTTGATGGATGCTAGATTATCTTGCTGCAATCTGAATAAGCAACAATCTGTCTATATCTCCAAAATATGTGGCATTTTTTGCAACGCCGCGTTCAAGGCTCTCACAAAACTCGTCCACTAGTGTTGATCTTGTTGACACACAAAACACATCTTCATACTTTCCACGATCATGAATTGCACTCAATACTTTACCAATGTGGTAGAAAAAGACTCGAAACTAAAGAAATAATGACAAAGTTTAAATGCTTCATTTTTACAATAATATTTTAATATATGTACACTTTAGAAATGAGCAAGGTCCAGAATACGACCGAAAATAATCAGATGATTACAATACTTTCAATTGGCTTCTAGCACCATAATACAACAATCAAACAATTACTTGAACTTGCGGAATTTCAGGTTGTCTAGGAATTTAACAAGTTAATACATTAATAATGTCTTGGATTAAACAAGTGGAGTCAATGAAAAATAACTACAAATCAAACACACTTTAAATGTCGGGTTCTTTCTATAGCTGCGACTTTTCCATCGAACAAATTTACAGTGTTTTATAGTTTCACGACAACCTGTGACTTGTCCACCAGATCAAGCAATTTTTAGTGCGCGACTAGTTTTGTTTATTTATTTACTATTTAAGAAGCAAGAAAGAAGAGGACGATAATGACGAAAAGATGAAATGGAAGATGAAAAAAATGAATGACAAGAAAACATGACAGGCCCGGCAAGCCGGTGTTATAATAAACTCTGTGTGCCTTAGAAAATCTGGTGCTTATAGCCACCCCCTGACCCAAATTATGTTGGAAACAGGTGTAAGAAATATATATATATATATACAATTATTTACTATTGCAATATTACTATTCAATATTATTATTTACTACTACTATTACTATTACTATCAAGCTGGAAAATTGCCTTCATCACGCCAATTCTGAAGCCTGAGAAAGACGCCTCTGACCCTGCCAGCTATCGTCCAATTGCCCTCACAAGCGCCCTTGCAAAGACGGCTGAGAAAATAGTCAATGCACGCTTGGATAATTACCTCGAAAGCAACTACATCATCGCCGAAGACCAGGCAGGTTTTCGACAACACCGAGGCACCACAGACCAAGTCGCCTACTTTGCGCAGACAGTCAAAGAGGGTTTCAGCAAATGTGAAAGCACACTGGCTGTCTCCATCGACCTTTCTGGAGCTTTCGACTCCACCGACCGGTCATGGGCAGTCAAGCAGATGATCAAAGATGAAGTACCAAACAACATTGTCAGATGGCTCCACGACTTCATTAACAAGAGGCGTATCAAGGTGGTCCACAAAGGTGCCCATAGCAATTAACACGTAAGACGCGAGCCGGAGTTGCTCAAGGTACAATCACAGCGCCGACCGTCTTCAAAATTGCAATCAATGGACTCATCAAACTATTGAATCGAATACCTGGCCTTGTCGCCAAAGTTTTTGCAGACGACTTTGTCATCTTCTTCACAGAAAAATGTCCGGTTGGACTGGAGCAAAAAATGGGCCTCGCCATGACGATAGCTGCAGGCTGGATCAAAGTGCACGGCTTTAAGATAAACTGCAGCAAAACCATCTGCACCTACTTCACGATGAGTCACAATCCCTTCAAGTTCAACATCACTCTTGATGGCGAACAGATTAAACAGACAGATGATAGTCTGGAGGCAGACAGCAAGGAAAAGAAAATCGCTAAACTTTTTGAGTAGAAGCAGCACACTGGTATCAAAATGTTCCTATGGACGTCAGTAATTATTTCTGCCCTGTGTGCATCTCGGCATTTGTTGCGGGTGGCGCTGAGCGGAGGTCAAAGGTCACGCGGGTCACACGCGCAGTATCACACTGTTTCGGCTGTATCTCCTGAACTAATATAGATATTAGCCTCTAGTTTGCTTAATTCAGTTGTAGAAATAACCATGCTATCATCTCTGCATTGTGTGCATCTCGGAATTTGGTGCCAGTGGCGGTGGATGGAGGTCAAATGTCACGCGGGTCATGCGCGCAGCATCGCACTGTTTTGGCTATATCTCCTGAACTAATAAAGATATTAGCCTCTAGTTTGCTTAATTCAGTTGTAGAAATACCATTCTATCATCTCTGCATTGTGTGCATCTCGTCATTTGGTGCAGGCGGCGGTGGATGGAGGTCAAAGGTCACGTGGGTCATGCGCGCAGCATTGCACTGCAATTGGCTATATCTCCTGAACTAATAAAGATTTGTTTATTATAACTAATGAATGAAGTTTGTTTGATTTAGTTATTGAATTGCCATTCTATCACCTCTGCATTGTGTGCATCTCGGCATTTTGAGCGAGTGGTACTCACATCTAATAGGTATTATTAAACATACTACATAACAAGAAATAAAAACTTGTAATCGAGTGAAAATCCATGCTAAGTCTTTAGAGTTGGCATGGGCAATTATCTCACTATCCTGCTTATACAAATGGAAGGATGAACATTGAGTTGAAACACTGGTTCAGGCTTTTGCTAACCCTTTTCAGAGGGTTTACCCTCGTTAACCAAGAGGGGCTATGTGTTGAGCGTTCTTTATCAAACTCGTAACATAAGGTTACCTTATCTTCTCCCGAAACACTTCTTCTGTACGCTGCAGTCTAAAAGGCATGAAACGTCCCCTTGCCCGACATGGTTTCTTCATTTATATCAATGTTGTCATTTGCGAAACGAATGAAACCTGGCAATTTTGAATCAATTAAGTTCGAAGGTACAATCACACCATCTTTTTCAAAAATTCCTTTCGCAATAGCTGAGTCAACACGTCGAACATTGTCGTAACTCATGCAGTGTCGGCATTGTATAGAACATTCACTAAGCCTTTGGATCAAGATTCTTGAAGTACAGTCATTGCAAACCCTACATGTTTCGGCGTTAAATTTTTACCCCTAGATGCTAGAAAAACAATGTCTTGGGAAATACTAAGAATCTTGGTTTGCAAATCTTTCTTTGTCGTCTCGCGTGATGGCTCATCATGTTCGTCTTCAATTACATATAAGTTTTGGTAGGATGTGAAGAGATTCAGGTATTATAAGTGCACAGTGCTTTTGATCGATGCCTCCTATAAAGCTATGCCCAGGAGTATCTTTTAAACCATCGCGGATTTTTAACGCTACTCTATGAACCCACTGATGCAAACAAACATGTAAACAGAGCGCTTACACTTACAACAACTGTCTATATTGGCGAGTAATTTCGAAACCAAATAATTGCAATAGCTCATTCATTGTTAATAATAATAGCTAATAGCCAAGTGAACAGACATCAAATGGACGAACATATACATAAACAGATTGACCCATACCCTAAAGTACAGTAACCAAATGATAATGAACTCACCATCCGTACGGAGAAGTAAAGATAACAAAAAACGTCTGAATCACTGTCGAACTGTTTCACTCGATCACTCTTTACACTCAGAGATATTTAGACGTTTAGACAACTTCCCTACATCGAGTTGTAGTCCGACTGAGCAACACCACCACCCAGGATCGTATTGAAAAAGTGAACAGCAATTCCCCAACCCCACTGTAATCGTTAGTAAATAGTTCAATAAAAAATGACAAAATTTGGCAAAATATCTGAAAGTTTTCAGATCAGTAACATGCCTTTGACCAGCCGCCCGTGATGGATTGGGGCGTGCTGTAACGCAAGCGGCAACTGATTGTAACATTGTCGGTAATTGAGGTGGGATTTCAATATTTGAAATATGATATAGACCTACTAATTCCGAGATGCACACAAAACAGAGGTGATAGAATGGTATTTCTACAACTGAAATAAGCAAAATAGAGATTAATACCTCCATTCATTCAGCAGATATACCCAAAAAAGTACGCCACCGCACGCCTGACTCGCGTGGTGACCTTTGACCTGCGCCTACCGCCTACCTTTACCAAATATAAAGATGCACACAAAGCAGAGGTGATGGAATGGTATTTCAATAACTGAATCAAGCAAACTAGAGGGTAATATCTCTATTAGTTCAGGATATATAGTCAAAACAGTGCGATGCGGCGCGCATGACCCGCGTGACCTTTGACCTCCATCTAACGCCACCTGCACCAAATGCCGAAATGCCCACAATACAGGGATGATGGAATGATAATTCAATAACTAAAATAATTTTTGACTGAATCAAGCAAACTAGAGGGTAATATCTCTATTAGTTCAGGATATATACCCAAATCAGTACGCCACCGCGTGCTTGACCCGCGTGGTGACCTTTGACCTCTGCCCACCATCATCTTTATCAAATACCAAGATGCACACAAAGCAGAGGTGATGAAATGATATTTCAATAACTGAATCAAGCAAACTAGAGGGTAATATCCATATTAGTTCAGGAGATATATAGTCAAAACCATGCGATGCGGCGCGAATGACCCGCGTGACCTTTGACCTCCATCTGCCGCCTCCTGCACCAAATGACGAAATGCACATAATACAGAGATGATGGAATGGTAATTCAGTAACTGACTCATCCAAACTGGAGGGTACTATCTCTATTAGTTCAAGAGATATAACCAAAAGAGTACGATGCTGTGCGCATGACCCGCGTGACCTTTGACCTCCGCCTACCGCCACCCGCAACAAATGCCAAGATGCACACAAGGTAGATGACATTCCTGACGTTCATACAAACATTTTGATACCTGTGTGCTGCTTCTACTCAAAAAGTTTAGCAAAATCGGTTTCTAGAGGTCTTTTTCAGGTCTGCCGCCAGACTATGAGATGAAGTACCTTGGCGTGACTCTCGACAAAAAAATGACCGGCAAGATCCACTTTGAAAAGGCTGCAGAGAAGGGCCAAAAACGACTACGACTCCTTCAAAGGGTAGCCGGTGTGTCCTGGGGCGCAAAACTAGACACTCTGGCGCTGACCTACAAAACGTACATCAGACCAGCCATTGAGTACGGCACCGAAGTCTTTCCTGCCGTCGCCGCAACGCACACCAGCCATGTCGACAGAGTCCAAAATCGAGCCCTTCGCCTCATAACGGGAGCAGTGAAAACCACCCCAATTATCGCCATGGAGTGGTTCAGCCAAATTGAGCCTCTACAGCTAAAAAGAGAGCAGCGCGCGTCCAACTGCACGAAAAACTGGCGCGCCTAAACCCCTACAAATGGCTCAACTACCCAACCTCAAAGTCAAGGCGCACACTAACTTTGCTGAAACAGTCCACCAACTGAAGAGTAAAAACTGTCCTATCCTCCTAGAAGCACCACGTGCACCACTTGACGTACCACTCCCAGAGCTTCTGCCGGACAAGTCCAATCAGCTTGCCCCGGGGACCAAAATTGATGGCATCGAGAAGAAAGATGACCATAAAAGAACTGAAAGAGCTTGCCGGAGAAGCACCCGAAGAAGCACTTTCCTCTTCAAGAGTGGGTGCACATCTTCACAGACGGCTCCTATGACTCGGCTACAAACAGAACAGGTTACGGCATCCACTGCATCTTCTTTGAAGAAGCCACTCCAATGGGAGCGTGCGAAACATACTTCGACGCTGAGGTCGCAGCCATTGCCAGGGCGGCCGAAAAAATCACCGAGACCCCCGCCTTCCCTCTCAACAAGACAAAATTTGTCATCCTAAGCGACAGTGTCTCGGCCATCCAATTTATCACCCAAGCAGCAAACCTCCATCCGAAATCGCTGCTTTTCATAACTCTTGGCTGCCTCCGTCAGCAAAACAAACTATTAGAGACTCAATGGATCCCTAGCCACTGCAAGATCATGGGGAATGAAAAGGCAGACTTCTTGGCCAAAAGTGCCACAAAAGCACCGCAACCACCAGCAGCGCCTCTCTCCTACCAAAATGTCAAAACTAAGATCAAGTCAACCACAAAAAGGATCTTCAGAAACACCACAGAAGAGACTTCACGACTAAAGAACTGGTGGACCGAGATCAAAAAAGGGCCAGACAAAGACTGGTCGAGGAAGACGGCCACCGCCCATTTCCGGCTTATAACCGGTCACGACGTCTTGCAACACCACCTGCACCGCTTCAACATTACCAACGAACCGGCCACCTGCAAACTTTGTAATTTAGAAGATCAAGACAGAGCGCATCTCTTCAGATGCGCCGCCCTCAAGATTGACATTGACTCCCTGCCCGATGACCTGAGCAGGATAGAAAAGGAGGCAGTCTTATATTGGATAGCAAGACAGAAGAATGGCTGAAGAGGCCAACTTTGCACAAGAAAAAAAAAAAAAAAAAAAAACTATTCGAGACGATGCATGGTGATATATGAGGGTGAACAATTTTACAAATATAAAACCAATGCCTTCTGCGGGATTCAAACCCACGTTCTTCAAGTGATATACGCTGTGGGCCAGCGCCCCAATCGTATTAGTAACCGCAGGCGGCTTCAAGCCATTGATTCACTGTTGTATTTCATACATTATATTTATTGATATTTTCCCGCGTATTAAATTAAAAGCGCGTAAAGGTAGCCAATTGTTAATAACTTCCCATATTGGAAGCAATAGCTTAATAAATATGTACGGTATATGGATTTTTTTTTATATAACGTCTATCCTATTAATAACTAATTTACAACGGGGACAAAACGGCGCTCGTATTCGTTTGAGCATGTGATTACTATTTAAAATCCATGGTTTGACCATGGTTTAACCAGGATTTTAAATATGGTTTGATGCCAAGAAAACCACTGCTTCTACACATGGATGTTTCAGTATTTCCCAGTTGAATAGTTGTGTTAATTATGCCACTACCATCTGAAAATATTCGTTCATGATTTAATAAGTGAAAATATTCAAAACAGGGTTGTCCTATAATATCAACATAAAAAGTGTAAATATCAACCGATTTTTAAAAATTTCAAAAGTTTTTGTTTGAACAAACATTAAAGAACGCAATTAAATTTATTTTAAAATTTTAAAATTTTACTGCAGTATACACCGTAAATAATGTCAAAAATCTGAGTTTTTTTCCCAACATGGCATCTTTTTCTGAACTTCTAGTATTTGTTTTTTGATTCAACATTGTGTTGTTAGTAAATCTACGAATTTTCAAAGAAGTTCATGGTTTTGGTTTGTGTCCATGGAAATAATAACAAAACCCTCCCTCCCACCCCCTGCAGGGGGTGGGGGGGTGACACCAAAATTTTTTATCAATCTAAATGTATAATTAACCATTTGGTAAAGTGCCGTTGCTCCATCACAAAAATCGAGCGGGAAACGTTTGGGTTACCTACTATAACACAAATCAGTGTATTACACTTTTTCCTGTGCCTATACGCAAGTAATATATAGGTTCATACATAAACATTGGTATGGTTTTCTTGTATTAACAGTGACACCCTCTTTCGAATTGTCGTGTTTTTCTTTTATCCTCTATCGATTTTTTTTTCAATAATAACTTTTCTTTGCCCCCCCCCCCCCACCCAGGCTACTGGAGCGGCCGTTACCTTACCCCGTGGGGTGGGTGCTATACTGTCATGGAAGGTCTCGTCCTTGAGCTCGATCGACGATTGGGGGTTGGGTCTTGCTTGAGTAAAAGCTAATTCATTTTCATGCATTTCATTTTTAACAAAACTTTTGGCTCAAGAAGAAACCGAAGAAAATAGGACTAGCAAATGTTAAAATCTTGGCTAGGGATAGCCAGCGGTTTAGCTGAGCTCGTTTAACCGGTTCCCACTCGAACACCGAAGTTAAGCAGAATCGGACGTGGTCATGGGTAGAGTGGGTGACCGCTCTACCATGAAACTCACGTATACCGCTGGTTAGAGCAGATGGAGGGTTCGAAAGCTAGTGTAACGGCTTCGTTCTCCTTGACGTCTGCTCGGCAGTCCGGGTTAGTGGAGGAACCTATATGACTGTCAAAGTTACACCGTCCTGTCGGATGGGACGTTTAGCCGTTGGTCCCCTTGGTACTTTTCGAAAGGAGTAGGCTACGTGCCGGTACCGGGTTTCCCCTCCTCCCTTCTGTTCATACTTCATCCTCATCTATCACCACCCATCGTCTCGATTAGCCAAAGTGCATAAATATGAGACGTTAAGCAATATTCAATCAATCAATCAATCAATTGGCTAGGGATCTTGGAAGCAAAACCAGGGGGAGCACCTGCCCCCCTGCCCTACCCCTTGCGGACACCCATACCCACCGGACACCACTGGTAGTAGTGGTTACAGAAAAAATATTAGATTCTTGATGGTACCGCGCGTTTGGGAGACCTTGTTCTTTTTCAGTTTATTTGGCACGATCTTTTGAGCGCGCATTTTAAAACCATCACAATTACATTCCAATCTGACACGAGTATTGGCTTGTTCGGGAAGTTTTCATCATACAGGCACGATACTACTTCTTTTATAGCTCATATTTATATAGCAAACACTCAATGATTAAATGGCCTACTTACGCCCTGTACAAAGTTAAAGACTGTCGCAGTTATAAATGTAATTATGTAATTATTATTATATTATTATAATTATTATTAATAATTAAATGTAATGTAACACTTATCAGTGATAACTCAACAATCAAACAAACAAGTAGCCAAAATGTCAACATTTTGTGAACAAAATCTTCTAAATATTCAACAGCGGAAAACTTATATTTAAATTTCCACGGTTGCCTTTCAATCCCCTCCTCTATTCCACTCATTCCATTGATGCCCGCTCATGTCATGTACAATTTTTAGGATTGACAATGACTGAATCTCTAGACTGGGGTATCCACATTGATAAGGTTTGTGGTAAAATAAGGAGTGGTTGTTACCTTTTACGTAGAATGAAACCAATCATAAGCCCACAAACTCTCCGTTTCATTTATTTTGCTCACATCCATTCACACATCTTATATGCATTGATCTTTTGGGGTGCATCACCACATGCCAGTAGAGTATTCCGCCTTCAAAAACAAACCATCCAGGTTATGGCGGGTGCCTCCTGGCAAACATCTTGCAGAAATATTTTTCCTAGCATTAAAATACTCACTGTTACCAACTGTCTTATACAATCATGTGTACTATTTGTACGCAACAACCCAAATCTTTTTCCACGAAACTCTGCAACACACTCGTATCCTACTCGTTCACACTCTGATATACATCTCCCTATACACACAAAACATCACGCTTCTCCACTAGTCCCACCTATTTTTGTCTCACTATATATAATAAACTACCATCGTATATAAAAATTGCCCAGACATCGAGTATTTATAAAACAAAACTTAATGCGTGGCTGAAAGAAACCTGCTTTTATACCTTAAATGAATTTGTAAACCCGTAACCAGCAACTTGTACCAATGGTATTTTATACAAATGGTATTCTATACTGTACCAATAGTATCTTCCATCTAATTTACTGTAAACATTAATTTAACTTGCCTTTGTAATAATTGTTTGTTTCTCCAAAATCTCTTTATCTACATTTACTATTCTCATATCAATCAAAGTCATAACTTATTAGTATTACCTGTTATTAAGATTAACCACATGAATAATACTCCATAGTTCTTGTTCTTCTAATCTATCTCTTCCATGATATGCATGGCATATTTATTATATTGTATATATTTATTAGCCTATTTACTTTTATACAAATTATTAATAATTAGATTTAGGCCTAGTTTGATAGTTTTCACTACATGTTAATGTACATTTTATAACCTATGTTAATATTAAGAATTATTCACTTCACTCTACTATCTCTCTCATAAGAGGATAATATAATATGTGTATACTTATACTATGTATTGGTCAAGCAAATAAATTACTTTTGCCCAAAAGACAACACTCCTAAAAACGGAGCACTGTCCGGACCTGCTACACCATCCTCGACAAAAGCTTGCCAGCCTAGATGTCAATAGCCTTTCAAACTCAACTATCAAAATTGACTTCAATCTTCAAGTGGAAGGTATGGGCAAGAAGGAGGAAAAAAGCCAGTCCGAGCTGAAAGTGCTTATCGAAGCGCATCTGAAGAAGCACTACCCAATATCCGAATGGGTGCATGTTTTTACGGACGGCTCCCGAAACAGCTCGGGGAGGAATACTGGCTTTGGCTTCCATTGCATCTTCTTTGAAGAGGCGCACCCAATGGCACCAGGCTCGAGCATTTTTGATGCAGAAATAAATGCCATCTCCAGAGCAGCAGAGAAAATCGCAGAAACACCAACCTTTCCACTCAAAAAGACAAAATTTGTCATTATCTCTGACAGCAAGGCTGCCATCAAGAAGATCTGTCAGATGGAAAAATGTGAAGAAGCCTCCCTGTCTCTTAAAAAGAGTTTAATAAAAAATGTGATGCATGGAAAAGTGCTTAAAATTCAATGGGTGCCCAGCCACTGCAACATCCTGGGCAACGAGAAGGCTGACGCGCTAGCCAAGTTGGGCTCAAAGAAGTCTGCCCCTGACACGGCGAGTATCTCCTACAACTCTGCCAAAAACCTTGCCAAGGAGGGCCTCAAGACATCCTATGGAAGACTTCAAGAGGCCAAGATTTATCACAAACTATGGCGGGACGAGGTCCTCAAAGGGCCAGACAAATCCTGGACAAGAAAGGTGGCAACAGCGCAGTTCCGGCTGGCCACAGGACATGACGTCCTGCAGCACCACCTGAGTCGATTTCAAATCACAAAGGAACCAGCAACTTGCAAACTATGTACATCGGGTTTTCAGGACAGAGCGCACCTCTTCAGCTGCGCCGCACTTAAATCTGACATTGACGCCCTGCCAAATAACCTGAGCGGGCCAGAGAAGGAAGCACATATTTACTGGATAGCCAGGAAGAAAAATGATTGAAAAATCAAGCTTTCGGCATAGGACAAAAAAAAATAAAAATAAAAAATAAATTACTCTACTCTACTCTAGTCAATAAGGAAGTGGTGGATTCTGTGGTAATGCAGTGCAAACTACAAATCCTATGACTGCACAACGCAAACAAAGTAATTAAGCTACAGTGGATACCATCACACTGTAATGTATATGGCATTGAGAAAGCAGACTTCTTAGCTAAGCAAGGTAGCAAAATGCTACAACAGAGCAAACCGTTAACTTAAAGTCTTGTTACACTATCAACATGTTGACGCAACATGTTGACTCAACTTGTTGACCAGATGTAGATAGCATTGAAATGTGATGCTGCTGTCACACACTGAAATATGTTGACTCAACATTGACGACCACGGCAATATGTTGACAAGAAGTTGAACAAGTTCAACTTTTGAGAAATGTTGACCAGATGTTGATGACGTTCAACCAATGGCTGAGCGACATTTTGTCACGTGATCATTTTGTTTAGTTGATCCATGGTGTGGGCTATTATTAAGCAAATTTTGTGGGAAGAAAGACTTATTTATGCGAGTAAATTACACTGAAAAGTTATAAAAATCGTACCCGTTTCAGATAAGACACAAACATTAATGATGGGGTGAGTAAAAAATGGTAAAAAAGTTTTCCCAAACAAGACTCGAACCGGGGACCCTTCGCGTGGTAGCCGAGCGCTCTCACCGTTGAGCCAGCAGCGAACTGAAATTCCGCGCTGCTTAGAGTGGTACTCATTAGCCCGTCAGATACACACGCAGACTCGAGATGAACATAAAAGCTTCGAGATGACAATTACGACACTTTTAACTCTTTTATGTCGATCTGCCAATACTTTTTTAATGTTATTCACAGCTGTATACGGCATATGTACGTAATTACTATCTATTTTGGTATGAAACAGTTTCGAAGTGGCAGTTCTCTTGACGGAATGTTCCAAATGTCCATCAACATGTTGATGGAGGTGACACACACAGAGTGTAGTCTTGTCAACAAGTTGAGCCAACAAGTTGTGTCAACATGTTGATAGTGTAACAAGACTTTTACAGCTCAGTTAAAGCCCATGTAAATGCTGCAGCTTCCAAGAAAACTAGACAAGATTGGGTCGAAAAGGGACAAGACAAACCATGGCAGGAGTACACCACGCAGCCAAGAAAACCCAACAAAATATATGATAGACAAACAGAAACAGCACAGTTCAGGTTAAAGACTCAACATGACCTTCAAGGGAAGCATCTGCACCAAATAGGTGTGTTTGAAACCAGTACCTGTATTGTGCGGAGATGGTGAACATGACAGATGACATCTGTACACTTGTGCCAGTCTGGCAAATGAGCGTGACGCAATGCCTAACGGCATGAAGAAGGAGGAAAGGGAGGCTCGTCTCTACTGGTTGACTAGATTGACTAGACTGTGGTATTTCAGGGTGGCTGTGGTATTTAGGGTGGCTGTGGTATTTCTTGCTAGCTTGTCACCCTAAAAGTCACTCCTGTGTTTTAATCTGAATTTGTAAGCATTCAAAGGTTTTCAGATAGTGATTTTGCCGCAATAAGGTTATTCAGAGTTTCAGTGTGTGCGGTGAGCAAATACATTTCATTTAATTTAATATCTTTATAGGAATTTAAACATATTTAGATTTGTGTTAACGTCTTCATCATTGTGTACCTTGACGACAAGCTTTAGGCTTAAATACTCATTAAATAATTATATTTATTTAGTAATTTTTGAGTTCGTTGACATTAAAATCCTTCCCTTATTTTGAAGTATCATTGTGAAGCCAAATTTGTATCATAAAGTATTTTTTTATGAAGTAAATATTTAAAAAAGGATTTGACTTTTGATTTTCTGTCAAAAAATCAATTGGAACGTTCGCTTGTTAATTGTTATATAAACAAACTTCAAAATATTATTGTTTTCTTTTCTGACAGCAGAATTAGGCCTTTAGGGAATTTGATTTATATTCTTTCGATTATAACATTAGAATTTCTTTCATTCATAATGGCTAAACCAGTAGTTAAACGTTGTACCGTATGTAATTTGAAAAAGAACAATAAAACTAAACGCCTAGAGTGCTCGGTATGTGAAGATATTTTCCATCGGGTATGTATAAATATGACCAATGAAATATTCGATTCAATACTTGGACCATGGGAATGTAATAAGTGTATAATCAGTTATAATAGCAGCAAGTGCCTTCAATGTGGCGTTCAAGATGTCTATGAACTGAAGAATCGAACAAGAAGAGTTTCGCCGAGATGGTATTGTATGAATTGTTTATTTCCCCCTCTAAGTGTACATGAAATTTACATGACAAATCTTGATGTCATAATGTCGATAAAGAGCCTCAAAGTATGAATGATGATGTTGCTAAAGGTTTAGCTATATTGCCAAAAGGAATGAAGCTTGGACATCTCAATATACGTAAGTTGGATAAGTATATAGATCAGTTGAGAGTTATTCTTGACACGTATAATTTTGATATATTTGCTTGTTGTGAAACATATCTAGATGAGTCTGTTCAAGACGGTTTTATTTCTGTTGACAATTATAAAATGCTAAGATTTGATCGTGAAAGGATAGGGGGAGGGTTGGTTATTTATATTGCTGAGAAGTTCATGTCTAGTGTAATTGAGTGTAAAGTTAAATTTCCGATAGATGTTGAGTTGCAGTCAGTTAAATTCTGGCTTCCGAATGTAAAGCCAATGATTTTTACAGCAGTTTATAAAGCTCCCCATGTAAAGTTAGAAGAATTTTCATATTGTTTTGATAGTTTAGTAAATAGTTTAAAATTGGAAGCTAATGAATTGTTTTTTCTAGGTGATTTCAACATTGATTTGAGTAAGAAGACATTACCAGTAAATAATTTCAAATTTCTCACAAGATCACATGGATTGGTACAATTGATAAAAGTCTGTTACTAGGGTTAATAATAGGTCAGCTACTTTAATTGATCATGTTTTATGCAAATCACAATGAAAATATTATTCAGTCAGGTATTATAAGTGTAGGATTAAGTGATCATGAATTAATTTATTGTGTTCGTAAGATTAATAAGCAAAAATTTCTTCCTAAATTTGTAAATAATAGAAATTATAAGAATGTTGATTGGAAGCAAGTAGATGAAGATATCTTAAGTGGTCCCATTAACCAAATTGGTATGGCGGTAAGTGCAGATGATAAATTAGAAATGTTTGTTAAAGTAGTCGTAGAACCTCTAAATGAGCATGCACACCCCTTGAAATTAAAGAGTTAAAGGTAACCCCATGGTTAACAGCAGAGATTAGGAAATCCATGCATAGGAGAGACCACTTGCGCAAAGAATTCAGAATTTTTAGAAGGCATTCAACGTGGGAGGAATACAAGAAAGTTAGAAATAAGGTAAATAATCAGATTTGTTTTTCTAAGCGTGAGCATTTTAAGTCTTCTTTTGATAATGATATTTCTTCAAAATCTTTATGGTCAGTTTATAATAAGTTGACAGGTAACAAAGTGAAAAAAGAGTGTAGCATAGCCTCATTGACAGAGAATGGGGTATCCTACACGTCTAATCCTGACATTTGCTGTTTGTTACAGAAAAGTTTTGTTGTGAACGATGTAGATTTTTCCAGTGAAATTGGTAAGTTTAAAGATTTAAATAGAAAAGAAGCAGATGATCTCCCGCATGTAAAGGTAACTAATGAAGAAGTTGTTTCAGCAATTAAACGCCTTAAAATTAAAAGCTCGACAACACTTCAAGAGATTCCATGCAAAGTATTCAGAAATGCGCATCAATAGTCGGATTATTGGCGTATCTAATTTCCCATTTCTTTCTTGTAGGTGATTTCCCAACACAGCTGAAATTGGCAAGGGTAACACCTATTTATAAGGGTAAAGGTAAAAAGAGTGATAGGAATTCTTATCGACCTATATCAACTCTTCCAATTGTAGGGAAAATTATTAAAAATATTTTGCACAAGAGGTTATTACATGAAGTGGATGCATCTGAAGGTTTAAGTGAAAACCAACATGGTTTTAGGAAAGGTAGATCAACGCAAAGTGCCCTTCTAGCTTTTACAGATTTTATCTATAAAGGGATTGACAAGCGGAATGGTAAGGTTGGAGCTGTTTTTGTTGATCTTAGGAAAGCATTTGATTCAGTACCTTTTTTACCCCTTTTAATAAAACTAAAAACCAGGTATAACATAAGTTCTTATTTGTTATCAATATTGGCGGATTATTTTTTAAAAAGAAAAATGTTTATCAATCTTGCAAAATATAGTTCAAAAGTATTCAATATATTTTGTGGAGTACCACAAGGATCAATATTAGGACCCCTTTTATTTATTCTTTACATAGATGATATATCTACTATAATGGGAGGAATCAATTATATCTTATATGCTGATGACTTGGTCTTTTATTTAGAAGGTGTGTGGATGTTGAAGAGATCGTAAGACGTCTTCAAGAAGTTTTAAAGAGGATGGATGATTGGTTTAAAACTCAGGAACTTGATATTAATTATAGTAAAACAAATTTTATGATTTTTCATAAGGCTAATGATAGAAGCATGAATGATATTCATTTGACGTTGAATTGTAATGGTAAGCTAATTTCTAGAGTATATGAATTTAAATATCTTGGAGTTTTCTTAGATTGTAATTTAAATTTAAGAAACATTATGAATATGTATGTAATAAAGTATCATCAGCAATAGGAATTATAAGTAGAATGAAGAGGTTTGTAACAGAGAGAATGTTGAGGTTACTTGTAGATTCTTATATTCACTCTATTATTGATTATTGTTTAGTGGTTTGGGCAGTAAGACCTTCTACCAAATATGTTGTACTTCAGAAGAGAATTGACCATCTGTTTGATTCAATTCCTATGAGCCAAGATTTACAATCTGATTGCTTCACGATTGAGGAAAGAATGAAATATAGCGTACTGGTAAATACATACAAAATATTGAAAGGTATGTATTCAGGTATTTTACCCAATATTTTTCAATTTGTTGATCGTGATAGAAATTCTATTCTAATGTACTCATTGAAAGTTCCTAAATTAATTTCTGAATCATTAAGAAAGTCATTCTTGTACAGAGGAGTATCCTTTTGGAATTCAATTTCTTATGATATTAGAAGCCAGTTTACTGAGCTAGGAATAGGGGTCCATTAACTTGGCTCAACCACCAATGAAATTATGACGTTCGATATGCTGTGAATTTTGCACACTTTTTGCACAATTTTGCACAACCAACTTCGATTTTTGCACAAGCAACACAAAAAAGTTACGGCAACTTCATTTTGGCTGAGCCAAGTTAATGGTAGAACAACCAAAAAAGATCTTTATGTCAAAACCTATGCCATATTTTTGCACACTTTTTGCACAATTTATATTGCACAATTGCACAATTGCACAATTTATAATACTCCAATTGCGATTAAATTTTCTGGAGACCTTTGAAATCTCTGAACTAAGAACTGCCACGTTTTTGAGCGCAATCGGAAAATTATTTCTCATAAAAATCGCAATTTTACGATTTTTTTCGATTTTAAAAAATTCTTCGACTTATAGCACCTACATGCTTCATTCGATTTTCATGATTTTTTCACAGAACCTTAATTTTATTAATTTAGATATTCGTGTGAAATTTGAGCGTAATCGAAAAATTATTTTTTATGAAAATCGATATTTTACGTTTTTCTTTTTCTTTTTTAAAACAATTCTTTGACTTAAAACACCTACATGCTTTATCTTATTGTAATGATTTTTTAACAGAACCTTAATTTCATGAATTAATATATTCGTGTTAAATTTGAGCGCAATCGAATAATTATTTCTTATGAAAATTGCAATTTTACGATTTTTTTCTTTTTTAAAAATTACGAATAATTAAAAAATTAAGTTAATTTTTAATATAATTTAATTTAATTAAAACAAAATTAATCGGCTAGGTAATGATTTTTTCACAGAACAACAGAAAATCCGCATAACACTTGGCAGCTTAATGCACCAATTACGCTCATCCAACAACGCGCATGAAAAAGCGTTTGCGAAGCTTCCTAGTGATTAGAAAGGTTTTTGTGATAGTTCAAAAATCGAATTGTATATAACTAGGAAAACGCTTAAGTTCTCGCCGCGTTGATGGATGATTTTTGGCAAGTTTTTAGTTTGCGTAGGACCACTTTTTCTTTGCAAGTGCTTTTTAAATGCATTGTAGGTGATTGTTGTCAAGTTTCTATTGTTACTTGTTAATTGTTATTGGATGAGCGGTAGCGAAGACTTCAATTTCACTGACCCCCCAAAAAATTTAGCTCGGGTGTTTTTTTTTTTGTTTTTTTTTCCGGTCCGTTTGTTCTCTCTACCGGGCAAACGGCATATGCGATCTTGATGAAAATTTTAGGGGACCTTCGTTTTCTCTTAACTTAGAGGTGTATTGTTTTTGGGTACAATCGAAGAAATATTTCTCATGAATATCGTACTTTTACGATTTTTTTTTTCGATTTTTAGTGCGATATTTTCGTCACATTTGGGCCGATTCTGACAAAACAGGTGGGGCTACAACGTTCATATTTTACATGGACATTAAGACTATGGTGATGTAGTACCTTTTGAAAGAAAAAGTTAAAAAAGTTAGCTAGAATCCATAGAAATAAAGGATTTTATATTAGTTGTTCAATTTTTAGTGCAATATTTTCGTCACATTTGGGCCGATTCTGACCAAACGGGTGAGGCTACAACGTTCAGATTTCACATTGACATTAAGGTTATGGTGATGTAGTACCTTTTGAAAGAAAAAGTTGAAAAAGTTAGTCAGAATCCGCAGAAATAAAGGTTTTAATATGAGTTTTTTGAAGTTTATAATACCAATTAACAAGTAACAATAGAAACTTGACCACATTCACCTACAATGCATTCAAAAAGCACTTGCAAAGGAAAAGTGCGAACAAACGCACAAACGCAAACAAAAAACTTACAAAAAAAACGCTCATCCATCAACGCGGCGGGACTTTAGCGTTTTCCTAGTTATAAACATCAAGAAACTCATATTAAAACCCTTTATTCCATAGATTCTAGCCAACTTTTCCAATTTTTTCTTTCAGAAAGCAATACATCACCTTTACCTTAATGTCCATGTAAAAATGAACGTTGTAGCCCCACCCGTCTGGTCAGAATCGGCCCTAATGTCACGAAAATATCGCACTAAAAATCAAAAAAAAATCGTAAAAGTACGATATTCATGAGAAATATTTCTACGATTGTACCCAAAACGTGGATTCCGAGGTTTTCAGAAAATTTGATCACAATTGGAGTATCGGTTTAGCCGGAATCGTGAAACAAACACACAAAAATACAAACAGAAAACAGAAAAACGAAATAAATTCGTACTAGGAAGCACCGCAAACGCTTTTTTAGGCGCGTTTTTGGATGAGTGTAATTGTTTAAAAACGAAAAAATGCGTAAAATTGCGATTTTCATAAGAAATAATTATTCGATTTCGCTAAAATTTCACGCGACTATTATTCATAAAATTAAGGTTCTGTGAAAAAATTATTGCAATCGGATAAAACATGTCGATGTTATAAGTCGAAGAAATTTAAAAAAAAAAATCGTAAAATTGCCATTATCATGAGAAATAATTTTTTGATTGAGCTCTGATTTCACACGAATATATTAATTCATCAAATTAAGGTTCTGTAAAAAAATCATTACAATCAGACAAAGCGTGTAGGTATTATAAGTCGAAGAAATTTTTTAAAATCGAAAAAAATCGTAAAAAAAAGAATTTTTTTTTTCGATTGCGCTAAAAAACGTGGCAGTTCTAAGTTCAGAGATTTTGAAGGTCTTTATAAAATTTCATCGCAATCGGAGTATTAATCTATTCGGAATCGTGTTCACAAACAGACAAAAATACAAAAAAAATAAAAAATAAAAATAAACAATCCCGATTTTTTTCTCCAGTGTAGTGAAATGGAATCTTCGCCTCGCTCGCTACGCTCATCCAAAAATTGCGATTTTCATGAGAAATTATTTTTCGATGGCGCTCAAAAAGACGGCAGTTCTTTGTTCAGAGATTTCAAAGGTCTCCAGAAAATTTTATAGGTTTATCCGAAATCGTGTTAACAAACACACAAAAATAAAAAATAAAAACGAAAAAAATCGTAAAATTGCGAATTTCAAGAGAAATAATTTTTCGATCGATTTTTCGAACCGTGCAGACAACACACAAACTTCCGGGATGTCCCGGATATTTGTTTTCCTGTAGTAGATTCAATTTGAACATGTAAAATAGATGGGTGAAAATGAAAAAAATTCAAACAAATATAATTTGTGAAAATTGACTCAAATTTTGGATTTTTTTCAACTTCGACATTAATTTGAAATTCAAAATCAGCATTTATTCCTAAAAGAACAGGAAAAAAATCAAACAAATTATAAAAATCTTTATAAAATCACAAAATTTAAATTATTACTCTAAAGAAAAGTTGTCCAACGTCATTTGCTATAAGGTTTTAAGTCTTTTCTCCCTTATTA
>JAMZAV010008592.1:0-24372 GCA_024449915.1 Sweltsa coloradensis
TACCAACTAAATAAAAACGCGGATTTGGTCGGCCACAAACCAAAATCCTACGTTGGGTAAAAGTAGTCAACCATCCAAAACCCTACGTAGATTTTAAGTCGGCTTCCAACCAAAACAAAACGTTGGCCACCGACTATAAAACAAGGTTGGATTTTGGTCGGCGACCGACCGTCGGATTACTACGTCGAAAACTTAGTTGGCCCGACGGACATAACTACGTAGTTTCGGCGTAGAAAATAAACGTTGGCCCGACCAAACCGAAAACGTCGGCACAACGTCGGCGCGACGTATGTGTTCCCGCTGGGCATTCTCTCAAATAGAGCAAAGATTCACCCAATTTGACTTCATTTTGCACCACTCTTTTGATTAGACCTAGTTTGTCTTTGAAGAGAAAATTAAGAACAAAATGGTGCTTTATACAAAAATTTAATAAATATTATTTTATTTTGAATCCAACATTTCCTTCAATCCCATGTTTTTTTTTAATAAGATCAAAAAAAATACCCTTGAATGTAGCTTCGGGGACCTATTTAATTCTGTATAGTTGAACCACGCCTTGCGGTTGGAAGAGGCATATACGCGTTGAAGAGGATATTAATTACAATTAAATAAACATTATTCAATTATAATTTAAAAACTACATAAATTTAATTTGGTTTTAGACTGAAATTTATTCTACCAACAATATTTTTCGATTTATACTCTTTTTAATACACCGTATAGCCCTACGCACAATATCCTCCGTCTCTATTGAGAGATGTGATGCTTCCTATATTCTGCGAACTCATTCATGTCGACCTCTGAGGTCCGTCCGGTATCGCTAAGACTTTGTGTGGCTAGTCCTCGTCCAGTCCTCTTATCGCGTCCAATGCAGAAAGCGCGCAAAGGCGGTAGTTCGTGAGTGAGTATATGTAAATCCTTTCATTTCCCATCCGCTCTATGAGGCAGCAAAGTGCGCGGCGCCAGGGCTAGGCCTAGTTTGCGCATGCCTCAAGCTAACACGTGGTTACAAGGTAATCGTAAAACTTTGCACTTGCGCTGAGCGAGTAAGAGCAAGGGGATACTATTACGCAGCGGTATCACACAGACCGGGCTAAATATGAGAGATGTCGGTGTGATTTCGAAGACATTTGAAGGTATTTTCTATATCGATATCTTTATTTTGAATCGAAAAAAATATGTGTTGATAAATAAATATATAATTTGTTTAATCTTTGTTCAACACGTTTCTTACAGCAAATTCTAAAGTTTTTTTTTTACAAATGTTTGCAGATCTATTTTGGTGGAGGTGCCGGGTCTCATAGTCTTGCTAATTCTCATTTGGTTTGTTTGGTTCACCTGTGTATGTTTTTTTTTTTACAAAATTTTTGCAGTTCTTTTTTGGTGCTGGGTTCTCTTAGGACGTGTCTGAACTATGTTCTCAGTCTCAGTCTCATTCTCATTCTGATTCTCAGTGTCGGTCTCATTACTAGAAGTTTAACTTTCGGTCGTTTCTTGATGGGAGTATTAACAATGCTATCAACATCAAAACAAACAGACGAACAGCCGTGTAGTTGACACATGCAGGTGGCCGACTGATTGCGATCTTAACAGTACTTTAATGTGTTTACATAACTTTTTCATATCAAATTTGACTCTGTACTATTAATTACTATATTATTGGATGAGCGTAGCGAGCGTAGCGAGCGAAGCGAAGATTCCATTTCACTACACTGGAAAAAAAAATCCGGAATGTTTTTTTTTTTCTTTCTTTTTTTTTGTATTTTTGTGTGTCTGTTAACACGATTCCGGCTAAACCGATATTCCGATTGTGATGAAATTTTATGGAGGCCTTCGAAATCTCTGAACTTAGAACTGCCACGTTTTTGAGCGCAATCGGGAAATTTTTTCTCATAAAAAACGCAATTTTACGATTTTTTTCGAATTTTAAAACATTTCTTCGACTTATAACAGTTACTCCTACATGCTTTATCCGATTGTGATATTCGTGTGAAATTTGAGCGTAATCGAAAAATTATTTCTCATGAAAATCGAAATTTTACGGGTTTTTTCATTTTTAAAACTATTCTTTGACTTATAACACCTACATGCTTTATCCTATTGTAATAATTTTTTCACAGAACCTTAATTTTATGAATTAATATATTTGTGTAAAATTTGAGCGCAATCGAATAACTATTTCTTATGAAAATTTCATTTTTACGATTTTTTTCTTTTTTAAAATTACGATTAATTAAAAAAATAAAGTTAATTTTTTATTTAATTTCATTTATTTAAAAAAAATCTTCGACTAATTAATGATTTTTTCACAGAACAACAGTAAAAATCCGCGTAACACATGGAAACTTAGTGCACCAATTACGCTCATCCAATAACGCGGCGGGACTTAAGCGTTTTCCTAGTTTATTACATTTAATAACCTATTTGGTTACTCAACGTGATTTGGAAGTGTTTTTGTTCGATCGTCTCCCGAGGCCGCCATTTTTTTAGTAATAAGAATGAAAACGAGTGTGGTTATTTCGTTACTTGGTTTCATTCCCGTTCTCAGTCTCGATCGGGACCCTTCGTGCGTTGCTTCTGACGTCACCGATTATTGATGACGTAAACTGAGAATGAGAATGAGACTGAGCCACGTTTTTCAAGCAATCAGACACGTCCATAGTCTTACTAATTCTCATTAAATTTGTTTGGTTTACCTGTGTATTTTATTGTTTTTTACAAATTTTTGCAGTTCTACTTTGGTGGAGGTGCTGGGTCTCATAGTCTTGTTAATTCTCATTAGGTTTGTTTGGTCGGATTCAATAATGAACTCAGTAAGTAAAGTTTCAATTAGTAATATTACAACAACAACAACAACAACAACGAATAATAAGACAATTTGGGTAACAAATTCACGGTGTATATAAAATTTAAGTAATTAATGAACCAATTATAAAAAAGGGGAAAAAAGAGAAGAGGTAAAAAGAAAAAACATCAAGAACAAAAACAAACATTATAAAAATTATATTGTACGAACCCATTGAGACAAATATGAGACGTAAAGCAATATTCAATCAAACGAATATGAGGTTTGCCAAAAATCAAGAACAGCAACAGCAGTTACTTATTACAGTAATCGTTTTCATTGAAATTATAAGCGTCACCGAAATCGTGGCGTGTTGTTGGTTAGTTAAGTTAGTTGTGGTCGTTTTGTGGTCTGGTCTTGTATTTCCGGGAGCCTACATGAGTAACAACATGGGAACCGGACTTGGCCTAACGACGTCTGCATTGGACTCGGTGGTTAAGCGTTGAGATAAGTGGCCGGTAAATACAGCGCGGGTTGTGACGCTGCTATCGTCGCTTCAAAACTAGATCTTACGACATTCTAGTGTTTTTGGGACTCTTTAACATATTCTGAGTTGTGAGCCTCTTTGCATATTTTAAGTTTATATTGAGTAGTTAAAGTAACTTCGGCGTACTCCGTTCGTCCCATGAGACAGACAGTGTTGGCCCGAGCGTTAAGTGCGCGACTCTGATTCGGGAGATCCCGGACTCGAATCCCGTCGAGACCGGCAATCCTAACTGAAGGTTTCTACGGAGGTTTCTCTCAGTCGTTAATGTGAATGCAAGGGATTGAGTCCTCTTAATCACCCCACGGACATCCCTTCACAATTGCCAGTTGGACACCTGAAGAGGGGCATACATTGCACCCTGGGCAGGTTTCCCACGAAACATTATTATAAATTCGTCCCATGAAACCGCGAATGATAATCAAAATGTTTGCCAGTAAAGTAAGTACGGAATTAGTACATAAGTACATAAAATAAAATGTAGGGTGAAAAAACTGTAGTATTTACAGGACTTATGTATTATTATTTTTGTAAAATATTTTTTATTATTAAGCGAGCGAAGCGAGCGTTTCCATTTGACTCTGCCGGAAAAATTAGTCACTGGTTTTGTTTTTTTGTTTTTTTGTTTTTTTGTTTTTTTTTTGTTTGTTTGTATGTCTCGCCCTAACGTTCGAACGGAGGCTCACGGATCGAGTTGAAATTTTGACCATCCGCAAGCTTCGTTTCTCGATTGAATGCCATTAGTTTTGTGGTAAAATCGTTCAAAAGTTAAAAAGTTACATTAAAGTTTAATCGAAAGTTTTTTTTTCAAACCCAAACGGCGACAAAATCTGAGATAGCCAAATCATTAGAATGTCCGTCCGGTCACGAATATGTTAATTTTATTTGATCCGATAAGTAGTGTAGATGGAAATTACATTATAACAAAAGGAACGTTGCCATGGCAACGAAAGACGCGCGAAGTTTCTAATGCACTGCCCCCTAGAAGTAATCAAAATACTTTCGAGGAAGCAGTTATTATTTGTCAACAAAGAGTTTAAATAGTTTCCAAGAGTCAAGGTCCTCTAGATGGCGGTGGATTTCATCCACAAAGTAAAGTTTTACTTACACACGGGTTTACCCAAATACCTTGGCAATAATAAATAATATTGGAAACATGGCCCTGTGGACAGCGAACGTCGCAAATTTTTAAATTTAAAAAAATGTGCAATGTGGGTCTAGCTATAGCACGTGCTCGCTTATCAACGCGTCCAACTGAGCGTTTCCTAGTTATTTCTATCATACGTTTTTAAGAGGGACTGTGGTACATTTAGCAAGTGGCAAATAGCTATTTGTCTTCCCAGGAAGCTTCCTAAATAATATATTATTTATTTTATGTTATGTTATGTAACTTTGCATATGTTGTCAAAAACGCATACATGGACATTGGACAGCCCTACATTAGTTGATTATCAAAATTTGTTGTTTGCCAACCAAAAACAATCTACTTATCAGCAAGATCCAAAATCGTTCAAATTTCTTTAAAATATATAATTTTAGAAATGTGTGTGTGTTGAACGTGTTCAGTGATACCTGCTACTGTGGTGTTAGTAGCCGAGCTATCAGGAATGTGCTGCGTCTCTCCTATCGTCTTTTAACTTACCCCAAACATGAATTGAATATTGTTAATGTTGCTACTTGGGGAAATCTTTCATTTTCTTTGTTATTCACCACATTCACACACATGACAAATCAACTCGTCAAACATAATATTTATGTACCTCAACAATAATAATACATTTCATGTTTTTCCATAGTGAACATATCATCCCCCATGCGACATCTCGTTGGTTTTGAATACCCCCCCCCCCCTCTCCCTCGCCCCCACACAACCGTATGGGACCTATTAACCAAACGATCGTGCAATGTCCCAGTCGTTCCGGTGAAAAGTGCCACTCGTGAACCTAGTAATTATGCTAATTGAACTCGCCTATAAAACCTTAACTATCGCCTCTATTTAGTTAATCTTCTCGATTACACTGCGCCTCTTGTTACCCTATCTTCATCACCCGAGTTTTATCCACGGGAATAACATGTGTATGGTCTACCTTCCGGGGTGGTCTACTGGGCCAATCGATCGCTTGAAATCGTGGGCTGTTCGGTTGTTTTGTCTGTTCTGCCGTATCTCGTAGTAAACACGACATTTTGTCGACCGTCGTAGAAAATGTTAGGGCTCATGTTAATTTGTGCCTGATGAGATATAACTTATATAACCAGTTTATATTCATCAACAACGATTAAATTAATTCATAATTTTGTATTTAGAATACCTGATCAGTTTTAGGAACTGATTTTCAGTGGGAGATTGGAACAAAAGCTGGTCAGAATTATTTTTGTCGGCGCCGACGCCATCGACGAGCGTATAATGGCGACTTGTCTGTCCAATATCCACCTCACAACGACGCCATCATCTTCAAGTATTGCATGTATACTTGTTTATTGCAGGAAGGATATTATAGTCAGTGTTGGCTTGTATCTAGGAATTTGTTACTAGGTACGTTATCTAGGTATTTTATTTTGAAGTATCTACGATTTTTGATACAAGATAATTTTCTATATACCCCTATAAAATAAAGAAAAATGTAGGTGCACGTTATTAATATGTTTTACTTATTTTACTCATTTTGAGCAGACTTTTACGGTAGGCCACGCTGAGAGAATTTGTTCTGGCAAACACACGCATCAATGCCCTATAAGTATTTTCTAAGCTATAATTAAAAAATCAGCCATCCAATCGAATATCTTTTGCTAAAATGATCCAAAAAATACTTTCAAAAAAGCTTTAATCTTCTCAAAATACCATTTTTATGATGTTCTTATACTCCAAAACTACTGTGGTATGGTTATTTTGGAACACATATTTTCGTGCCCGTAGACAACAGAGCTGATTTTATCAAAGTATTGCGGGAAGGTATATTTTGAAATACAATCTGTTTTATATTTATGAGCAATGAAAGTTTAGTGAGCGTGATGTAATTTATGAGCCCCTATATCAAATAAAAGTTCGACTTCCCCCGGGTCGAAGTCGTAAACCTGTTCGATTAGTGATACTCTCGTTGTTCGCGAGACGCATCTCGTAGCGAAAACAAACGCGTTACAAAGACCAACTGAATAATTGATTTGAATCGAGCACTTTGTCTATCCCGATGTTGTGAAGACAAGACGTGTGTTGATGGAAAAACAAAACTGTCTGTATACTTTTTCTCAACTTCCACGATAGATTTTTGTTTTATTTTGACTAGTGTATTTCTTTATTAAGACACGAAACTCCCCTGAACTCATAACTTTTATGTCCGTCCGTCTGAGCGTCTCACGATAAAACCGAACATGACGTCCGATTGACAACCATTTTGGATTATACTGAAAGTATTTTGTGACCATGGGATCATGGGGCCGAGGCTAGCTTGTTTAAACGTTTATTTTTATGAACTCGGCACCTCCACCAAAATCTTTAATGCAGGTTGATTTGTGTGTTTCTCTTCAACAATGTGATGAGTTAGCTGCTTCGCTCCCTAGTTTGTCAAACTTCCTACACAGAAGATGATTTGTGTTGTTATAGCTTTGAATATAATTTCTAATACCCGGTAACTTAAAATAATATTTTTTAAGTATTATGAAATTTATAATGTTTCGATGAACAGCAGCTGTCTTGTATTCTCTTTTGCCTTCCTTCAATTGAAATATAAAAAAATTCAATTATCATTATTTAAACCATTTTATATTACGACTGCAACCTAGCTTATAATTTTTGAAATGTACGTTTTGTCATTTTTTTATCTCAATCCTTGTGGTCACACAACATTGGCTATCAGCCGCCAATAAGTTGGTTAATTAATTAATTTATATTTATATTAATTGAAAGTAATAAATACTCTTATAAGTTTCAGTCATACCAAAATGACAAGCCCAAATGATCAAACTTCGTTCCTCGTCACGTTGTTGGTGAGCTTGCTATGCTCCTACATTTGACGCATGTGTCTTCTTATTGTTGTCCGACTAGGAAACGTCTTACAACTTCTAACCACAACAGTAAACGTCGTCGCTTTCAGCGCGACACGAGCAGTCTGTGACGCGTCCTAGTCGCGTGAGTTTATTGATTGACGATATCCCTTGTCCCGATCATTTATTCATCTGGCTGTTACTTCCGCGGGTGCTTTGATGTGTTGAGTCGAACTACCCGCCTCCAGCGAGCAACACAGCACAAAGTCATTGATATTAAACCCCTATAGTAGGCTAGATTAGCAGTCTCCTATACCTCCGCACAGGCGCGAGCGTAGCAAATTGAAGACTCAACCGGCCCATTTCAAGATGGCGATTTGGTGTTTAATTTATGCTTTTTTAATGCAATAAAGTATTTTACTGGATTGTTTGATATGGTT
Organism: Sweltsa coloradensis; assembly: GCA_024449915.1. Classification (NCBI taxonomy): domain Eukaryota; kingdom Metazoa; phylum Arthropoda; class Insecta; order Plecoptera; family Chloroperlidae; genus Sweltsa; species Sweltsa coloradensis. Next base: position 7,748 of record JAMZAV010008592.1, read on the forward strand.
TTAGCTTGTGCAGCATGGTATTAAACAAAAGAAACAATACGAAGTGATTGCATAAGGGAATTAGTAATCATTTGGTGTTAAAGGCTAGTATGCTTACCTGTCAACCTGGCGGCAATCTTGAGAACTATTTGGCCACAAATCGCTCCCATTTGATTAACATGTAAACTGTCATTTTAAGATGGCTTCTAATTGTACCGGAAGTGGACCACCGACTGCTGGTCTAGCCAATTATATAGGATGTCTATGCACAAAGTATACACCAAGTACTACCAACACACACAAGCCAAACTGAACTTAACTAAACAAGTATACCAACCTCAGTAAAAACACAACCAACACAAACTAAACTAAACTAAACCAAGAATACCAACCCAAAATTAACCATATTACCAACACAAATCAAACTTAACTAAACTAAAACTAGTACTTACCAACCAAAAGTAAAAAAACACAAAGCAACACAAACAAAACTAAACTGAACCAATACAAACCCAAAGTATAAACCATAGTACAACATAAACTAATTTAAACTAAACTAAACTTATCTAAACGAAGTACAAACACAAACTATCCCAAACTGAACTAAAACTAAACTTAACTAAACGAAGTACCAACCAAACCCACCATAATCTAAACCAAGTACTCTAATTCTCCACCCGATAAATGAGTCGAGGTCCTACACCCTTCATTGACATAAAACCGCGTAAAATCAATGTCTTTAAACATATAATCTGAACCACACGAAAAGCAAGAGCTAAAAGCCAAAAGTTGTAGCTCATCATCAAATTCTAAATTTAATGAAAGAGAGACCAACAAGTTTCGTGTGGATCAAATTTCATATTAGTTAGATCTTTCTATCTTTGCAATTATAGCCTAAGCCTAGTTATTAAATTTGAGGAGTACAATAAGGCCCACTGGAATTTTTGACTAGTTGGAATAGTAGCTCAGTTAGAACAAAAATCCAGGTTTGGGTGAGATAATCCTGTCAAATAAGATCGTATATTGACGTTTGGAGGAAAAAATTGCGATGTTGCTGAATTTTTGCAGAGACCTTCCTTATATAATACTTATCAACATACTAAAACTCCCCTACAATCGGACTGGAGCTTCGGCCGCCATATTGGAAAATGGCGGCCCAAAGGTGTTTGTTATCGAATATCTCCAAATTGGTTTGAGATAGACAAAATATCTCAATGGCAAAAATATTCCCTATATAATTCCCTACAAAACCGGTGTCTTCTATAGTTTTGGTAGGGGCAAAGGTTACGTCACAAAATCGTGGTTTATGTGTTGCTCATTGGAGTACCAGCTTATTTCCAAATTTGCACGCCCAGCATCAAACAATGCCCGGTAAATCCGTAATAAATCGATTTAAATACAAAAGGACTTTTGTACGGGGTTCGTGAAAGCTTTCGTTAGTATATAAAAAAATCAGGTGTGCGAAATCGAATTTTGCATTTCCCGAAATTTGGGTTTTTCCATTGTTGGCATTTCCTCAAAAATGCCATTTTTGACCGTCCATTATAAGCACTAAAAAGCATTGGAGGAAAAATTCTTCCTACGCACATTGAAATGACTTAAATAATGATCCGATTAAAACCAAAGTTTAAATCCAATATGGCTGCTAATTCCTAATATCCACAACATCAAAGTGAATTGTGTAACAAAAAGAGTGTAAAAACAGCATGAAAAACAGTATTCATATTGTGAATATTAGGAATTAGCAGTCATATTGGATTTAAACTTTGGTTGTAATCGGATCATTATTCAAGTCATTTCAATGTGCGTAGAAAGAATTTTTCCCCCAATGCTATTTAGTGCTTAATAATGGACAGTCAAAAAGGGCATTTTTGAGGAAATGCCAACAATGTAAAACCCAAATTCCGGGTAAATGCAAAATTCTATTTCGCAGACCGGATTTTTTAAAATACTAATGGAAGCTTTCATCAACCCCGCACAAAAGTCCTTTTGTATTTAAATCGATTTATTACGGATTTACCGGGCATTGTTTGATGCTGGGCGTAAAAATTTGGAAATAAGCTGGTATTCCAATGAGCAACATATAAACCACGATTTTGTGACGTAACCTTTGCCCCTACCAAAACTATGAAAGACACTTGTTTTGTAGGGAATTAAATGAAGAATATTTTTGCCATTGAAATATTTTGTCTATATCAAACAAATTTGGAGATATTCGATAACAAACACTTTTTGGCCGCCATTTTCCAATATGGCGGCCGAAGCTCCAGTCTGATTGTAGGGGAGTTTTAGTATGTTGATAAGTATCCTTTAAGGAAGGTCTCTGCAAAAATTCAGCGACATCGCAATTTTTTCCTCCAAAAATTCTTATTTGACAGGATTAAGAGGTCTACTCAGTAAGTTCCAGTCTAGTTTGGACAGTGTACTAGTATAGCGTGTGTCAGCTGGATTAGTAGGCTAGCTCAGCTTGAAAGACGAAAGTAGATCAAGTGTAAAGGGCGGAGGGGAAGAAGCGGGTTAAATCATAGCCTGGTTAAGAAATATTGAAGATAATAGATCAGTTAGGATAGTAGACTTGGTGAAACAGACTCGTTTAGTATCAGTAGAGCTAAATTGTTGACCATTTTTTAAAATGATTTCAGACCGTACACACTAAAAATGAAATGTTTTAAATTAAGCACTACTAGTGTTTAAAACATGCACCCTGATTTGAATCACGTATAAGTGTTTTATTTTAAACATCTGTAAGTGTTTAAAATTAGTCATTTTTTGGTGTTTGATTTAGAGTAATAACGGGATTTTAGTCATTTATAGGTGATTGATTTTAGACACCAAAAAGTGTTTAAATTGTTGGTGTTTGATTTAAGACACGTATTCAATCACCCAGTTTCAATGAGATGTGAGTTCACTTTTGGTCGCATGGGATCTAGATTTTTCCAAATATTCACGACCATGATAAAAAAAACATGCCATTTTCTCTTATACTGCAGTGTGAATTCACAATGGCTTGTCTTATGTGTCTTGGTGTAGCGTAAGTATATACCTATAAGTACATGTGTTCAGTATCCGATAATCCACGTGTGCTGGTAATGACTGTACAGTTGTAATAGTAAGTCGTAACGGGAAGTGAACTTGATTTTAGACGGTTTAACCACTGCTGAGAAAACTTGTTACTATGTAGCAACCCCTTCCATAGAGGATGGTGTACGGGATCATGTTACCGTGCAACGTAGTATGTCACCCGCTCATAAGTTCAAGTTGCGCTCCGACCGCATGGATATAACACACGTTACATTCCTAAACCTCACCCTCAAGCCCGGCTTGTTCGCACTGGTCCATCGCGACGGTTTCGTATACAAACGACGTTATGTATTATAAAATCAATATATAAAAACGAGCCGTTAGTTGGTAAGAAGAAGAACAATGATATTTAGTGATGCGTTCACAATAATAATATAGTCGACACTATATTATTAAATTAGGCCTAAGCCCTAAACACTAATTAGCACTCGAATCAAGTTCACTTCCCGTTACGACCTACGATTAAAAATGTACAGTCATTAGCAGCACACGTGGATTATCGGATACTGAACACATGTACTTACCTATACTCAAAACACTAAAACACATAAGTCAAGCCATTGTGACTCCACACCACACGGCAGCGTTGCAGCGTATACATCCTACGCGCCCACAACCCAAGAAGTACTGACCTCATTCTTGTCGACGAGCAAAAAGCCCTCTCGACTGCAAATAACGGTTTTGTGCCCTGAGGCAAGCTGTGGCCAAGTTTTTTAAATTGTTATAAGTGTTTAAATCTGTGTCTGATATTTCAGTGACTAAAATTCAAAACGTTTTAAAGTCTGATTTAGTGTCTATTTTGGTGTTTAAAACGCAAAATGTTTTAATTTAGTCACATTTTTAGTCGCACACAAGTGCTTTAAATTTTAAACACTAAATTATGACTAAAATAAGGCACAAGTTCAGTCAGTTATACGTCCAATAATCGCAAATGATTTAAACTGTGTCTTAAAAACACGAAAGTGTTTGAAAAAATTGAACGTGTTTAATTTAGTGTTTAAAATGCCGTCTAAATGTGTGACTTAGTGACTGATTTAAGTCACCCCTTTTTTGGAGTGTATAGTAGATCAGTTTGGAGAATTGAATATAGATGGAAATAAATGTCAGAGAATTGAAACTTAGCCTAGTTGGGAAATGCAGCAGTTGAGACAGACACAGAATTCAGAAACCCCCGTCCTTTGTCTCCGAACGCTTCAGACGTAAGTATGTGGTGTGGATCCCCTTCAGGTAATCGTGTTACATTGAGCTGGCGCTGCGCAGGGCGGGGGGGGGGGGGTTGTTTGTGTTCGGAGGAGTAATTTGGTTAATTGCATAGTCGCGTTCGAGGTGTCGGGCTTTTAGCGCTCTGGTTATTGGGGGGGGGGGGGGGGGGCAACAACACGGTTATTATCCCGTCACGTGTATCTATGCGATATTACATAACCAGGGGTGAGCGCAGAGGTTTTCGTCTTCGCCAGTTTCTACGTCTTGTTTACATTGGAGTTGATGACGGCGTCGTAGGATGGGGTTTTGATTAAAATGCAATCATTAACGTTGTTTGCTGAATATATATCATATTATTATGACTTGTTTAAGGATTTTGTGGTTACTTAAGGCCGCTTCGCGAACGCTTTTTTCCAGTCGCGTTGACGGATGAACTTTTTTGGTTAAATATATCTGTGGGCGGACGAGGGGGGGGGGGGGGGGAGAGGATGAATTGTCATATAGACCTCTCGTTGCCCTAAAAGTACGATTTTTTAAAGAAATATTTCTTCGGTTGTACACAAAATCGTAATTAATTATCTAATTTAAGTGATTTTGTACGTTCCCATAAAGTTTTATCAAGATCTGAATAGCCGTTCGCCCGGTAGAGGGCCAAATATTACGAAAATATTGTTTGTAAAAGCGTAAAAGTAGGATAGGCCTACTATATTCATGGGAACTATTTCTTCAACAGTACCCAAAATCGTGGCAGATCTTAGTGCAGAGATTTCGAAGGTCCCCTCAAAATTGTATTCCGATAGCATAGCATCATGCCGGTATAAAGCGATCAAAGACAAAAAAACAACCGAGCTATTTTTCTCAGGGTAAGCGAAATTGAAGTCTTCGCTGCGCTCATCCAAAAAAGTATTTATTAATGTATGAGCTACCCTTATCAAAACTCTTGAACACATGCTAACATCGTGATACTGCATTGTCAAATGTATACAATGGAATGTAGAAGAGTGTAAATATATATTAAGCACATTTTATTATGTATACAAAGACGTATCCAAAATCTTTACAACTAAACTGGGGTTCGATTTCCAATCTGGATTGGGTTTTTAGAATTCGTATGTATTTCTTTCTTATCTAGCTCAAATTATACACGAAACCCATGGTGTGGCGAGTACTATGTTAAATTTCGTAGATGAGTATGTAACTTATTAACAGTTAAGTCAGTTATATTGTATTTTACCTGTAGTTGTGACGTTACAGGTCGGACGGAGTAGGGTTTTGACATGTCCGTACATCTTTAGTCAAACAAACAGTGGTATATGCCTAGTTGGGCGACAATATCAAAATTAACATTGAATAATAACGAACAGTTCAATAGTCATGATATCATAATAATAATACTCAGTATATGTATATAAATTTATGTTGGTTATGTATAGATAGAATGCCAATCGACGGAAGTATATTGGTGTGAGATAGGATCCAACAGCTTACCTTCGAAAAGTGATGGTGGCTGCTGAATTTCTTGATATAGAGACATAAATATGTACAAAACAGAAAAACACGAGACGTTTCGACGCGAGGTCTTGTTCACTAAAGAGAGAAAAGAAAATGGCCAATGGAAAATATGTTCGACTCCTTCCCAACATTCTGTCCACCCTTGATTGGCCGCGCTGTTTGCATTACGCGGTGTTGATTTGAGAACGAGTATGAAAACCGCGCTGTTTAGTTAACGGTCAAATAATATTTCCTAATTACACAATGCACCTCGTTTTTTATACCTCATATTTTCATTAGCGGTTTTTTCTTTATTCGCTTCTGATTTTTACCGTCCACATGGAAGGAAAGCTACGGCCGAGTCAAAAAGTTCACCGCACGCGCACTTTGTCAACCCCAATTTACATGTTTTATACATTTTTTTATTAAATTTGTCGCTGTAGTTCTTCCTACCATTTCGGCTAATTGCTATCCCGACTATTCCCGTCTCTTCCCGGTTTAAACCCATCCTTCCCACCCTCACTCTCCAGCATTAGCATTTCCCATCACCTCCTTCTCCCTTGCCCACTCGAACCAGCGAGTGAGAAAAAAACGCAATTTTTAACATCACAATCAAATTGTGGAGATGTAATTTGATTTTTAACACTTTCTTTAAAAAGGGGAGACGAGACGAAAACGAATTCGGGGAAGAAAAAAAGAGATACGAAATCCGAGATCCTGTTAATATTCTGAAGTTCTGGAAGGAAAAGCTGAAGAAAATGCTCTCTTAGAAATTGAAATTGCTTTTTCTCTAGTAATAAATACACGGTACATTATCACCTCTTTGTTTCTTAGCGTCTCTCTTGTGGAAGACAATGACGCTGTACATAACCCGTGGGAGGGGTGGGGGTTGTTACATATTCTCAAGATGAGGCGGCTGAATCTTTGCGAGAGTATAAATAGATTATCTCCATGGCAACAGAGGGATAATGTATTCCGACGTTTATACCACGCTTTTGATTTGCTAGAGAGAGGCCTGGCCTTGCTTTAAACTTTTCCATCAAAGTAACACCCTAATAGATATTCCTAACAACAGTTTAACCTAGATGATGGGAGGGTTTATTACACCACGATGGAAAAGATGAGGTGCTTTAGATAAATTTCGAGATGTTTTTCTCTCACGTTTTAGAATGCTCTTCTCTTATCTCTTATCAAATAATGAACCAAGGTAACACAAACTCTCAGTTAACTTCGTGTCACTAACTTGCTCGCTGATGGTGCCGGCCGGGTGCATAACTTGCTCAAACCACCAATGAAATTTGACTTTTGATATGTTGTGAATTTTGCACACTTTTTGCACAATTTTGCACAACCAACTTCGATTTTTGCACAAGCAACACAAAAAAGTTACGGCAACTTCATTTTGGCTGAGCCAAGTTAATGATTTTCAAAATAACGAATTTCATGTGCAAACTTTAAACCATATTTTTGCACAAGCAACACAAAAAGTTACGGCAACTTTCATTTTGGCTGAGCCAAGTTAATGCTAGAACAACCAAAAATGGATTTTCATGTCAAAACTATGCATATTTTGGACACACTTTCTGCACAATTTTGCACAACCAATTTTGATTTTTGCACAAGCAACACAAAAAAGTTACGACAACTTCATTTTGGCTGAGCCAAGTTAATGATTTTCAAATAACGAATTTCATGTGCAAACTTTTACCATAATTTGCACACTTTTGCACAATTTTGCACAAACAATTTCGATTTTTGCACAAGTAACACAAAAAAGTTACGACAACTTCATTTTGGCTGAGCCTCGTTTAATAGTTTTCGTAAAATAACGAATTTCGTGTGCAAACTTACTCCCCATTTTGCACTCTTTTGTATAATTTTGCACAACAGTTTCGATTTTTGGATAAACAACACAGAAAACTACAACTTTATTTTGGCTGAGCCAAGTAATGATTTTCGTAAAATAAGGAATTTAATGTGCATATTTATACTTTGGAAATTAATAATGTTTGCGGATGATGCAACTCTATTATGCTACAGTATTACATCATATTAGAGAGAACTACTTTTGTTACTGTGAATGAAATTATGCAATGTGCAGTGTTTGTCATTAGTTATAAATGAGCAAAAAACAAAACTTATGATTTTTAACAATAAGAATAAACGACTGAAGAGATAAATGTAATTTAGGAAGTGATGGTAAAAAAATCTGGAACAGTAGACACATTTAAATTGCAAGTGTACAAGTAGATGAGACTGTCATGGAATGTACACGTAGAGCCACTTTCAAAACAGCTCAGTTCTGATTTATATAATGAAAAAGTTTAATCACTATGGTAATATTGATCTGGTAAAATCAGTGTATTATGCACTTTTTAATTCACACATGAGCTATGCTGCATTGGTATGGGGCAACTCAAGAAGGTCTAATACGGATATAATATTAAGACAACAGAAAAGAGCCATCCGAATAATAGTCGGCATAAATTACTTGGAATCATGTAAAGAATATTTTAAAGACCTTAAAACTAACGTTTCCAAACTTATATATATCAAGTTATCATGTACGTTAAAATTAGCAAAAGTATAAGACAAATGTGACAATTCATAGCATAATACCAGGAGTAGGATAAGTACATATAGCTAGGCATAATCTAGCTAGATATGAAAAAGCACCTGTATATGCTGGAACAATTTTAATGAAAACTGCTACCAAGCAACATAAAAGAAATTGCAGACATAGATTAATTTAAAAGCTCACTTAAAAATTACCTAATTGGGAAAGCATATATCAAGTTGGTGATTTTATTATCACAATTTGTTGTGTAGAGGCTGGCAGACACCTTGGGCTTAAGCATACTGCCCCTTTCTGCCACCTTCCAAGCTTTAGTGGAAAATAATAATAATAATAATAATCTATCTAGTAATAATAATAATATAATTAATAATAATTATAATAATAATAATAATAATAATAATAATAATAATAAATATAATAATTTCAATTTAAGGCTTTCGCGGCCGGTAAATAATTAACACAATTTATTGGTCGGACATTTCAATTAAAGCATATTCGACACGGCGAAATGTCCAGACCAATAAATTGTGTAAAAATAATAATAATAATAAATAATATAATAATAATATTATTATTATTATTATGTACAGAAACAAGTTCAAACATGTATATTTTAACCAGTAAGCCAAGCTTGTATTTTAAATTTAAATGGATTTGCACTTCATGTATATCTATGAAGCTATGAATCTATGTATATGTGTGTGTGTATGTGTTTGTGTAGTATTTGTTATTTGTGTATGTATGAATAAGAATAGTTTGTAATAGTTTTAGGCCTAGTTGCCTATATTATGTTCATGACATGTTTCATACATCTGTGATGTTAAAACGAAACTCGAATTAAATAAATAAAAAATAATTTTTTTGCACACTTTGAGCACAATTTTGCACAACCAATTTTGATTTTTACATTAGCAGCACAAAAAAGTTATCACAACTTATTTTGGCTGAGCCAAATTAATGGTTTTCGTAAAAAAAACGAATTAACTGAGGAAACTTTCTTATTTTGTTCATGCAACACAAAAAGTTATCATCAGCGTTACTTTGGCTAGATTGACCAAAATGGATTTCATGTTCAAATCAATGCCATATTTTTGCACATTTTTGCATAATATTGCACAACTTATTTTGATTTTAATCACAATCAAGACAAATAAATTTGCATCTATTTCGTTTTAGCGAGTCAAGTTGATAAAATAAAATAAAATAAAATTTTTGAAATTCTTAATTCGAATATCGAATTTTGTGTCAAAACTAATGCCAAGTAACACAACTATAATAATACGATTTTTGCACAAGCAACATACAATTTAATAGCTACTTCATTATGGCCAACAAAATGTAGGGTCTATGCATAAATAACTGGTTTAATATTTAAAGAACTAAATTTGAATTTTGTGTCAAAACTTATGCATATTTATTCCAACTTTTTGACAATTGTGCATTATACTTATTTTGATATTAGCGGAAGCATCAGAAAAGAAACTACTAGTAGCTATTTAATTTTGGCCAGGTTAGTTGATTTTTAAAATAAAGTTTAATTGAAAAAAAATCGAACTTTGTATCAAAACGTATAAATTATTTTAGCACTCTTATTGCACATTTATTTATTTGATTTTTGTACAAGGTACAGATCTCGATACTGATGTATCACTTTATTAGTTACCTCTTACCTTTTGTATGACCATCTAAGTTAATATCTTTTAGTTTATAATGTAAGATATGAATAGAGTACATTTCACAATGTAATTTTCGTAAAACGACATGGTGAAGTGTGCAACAAGAAAAATGAAGGCAGTGGCTACAACCTCTGATCTTGAAGTTTGGAAAACGTAATCATGAAAAAGTTAGCCACTATCTGACATTGTTTACGAAATTTTTAGCTTTTACCAACTGTTTATTTTCTTTTCAACTGCAAAATTACTTGTAAGACCACTGATGCGTTTTTTTTATTTACAACAAATTTGACTATACCCTTACGCATGAAATTTAAGAAGCAAAACGGTATACTGCTTACACAACAACTTTCCAGTAATTGCGTTACATTGAAATGTATTGTCAACACCGACCTTCTGCCAATTCATTTTTACGTAGCCATTTATGTTCCTACTTTTCTTTAGCTTTCTAGCCTTGACGTTATAATTTGACCAACCGTGCGTGGGTGTATAAGGGGAGTATAAGGCTTGGATGTGGTTTTAACAAGTTTTTGTTTGCGAGCGATCACAAAAAAAATCATACCAAGCGATGAATCGCTACGTTGATCGGTGCCCGCGTTGTTATTAAAAATAAATAAATGAATAAAAAAATAATAAATAAATAAATAAATAAATAAATAAATAAATAAATAAATAAATAAATAAATAAATAAATAAATAAATAAATAAATAAATAAATAAATAAATAAATAAATAAATAAATAAATTGTATTTAGAGTCTATCCACTCAGGTATGCAACTGTTTTTTAGTGGGGGACAGTAAATCAAAGCGACTAAGCCTAACCTGTAGGCCCCGACGCAATCGACGAGTGAACGATAACCAACCAAAGATCGATATTTTTAATGGGAATATAGCAATCAGTGGTATGGACAGTGCGAACACCCGCGGATCAACGCCAGAATCAACAAGGCCGATTCAGCACAACTCTGAATTTATGCGAACACCCGCGGATCAACGCCAGAATCAACAAGGCCGATTCAGCACAACTCTGAATTTATTATGTGCTTCGTTGCTAGGACGGCTCCAAAGTCACCGTTTACAAACTCCTAAGACAAGAACCGATGGACTTAAGTCCAAATCAGAAGTTAAAAAACTTCTGAACCGTGAACCTTCTGCATTGAAGCAGATACGCTAACCACAAGACCAACGAGCCACACAAGATGTAGTTAGACAAGGAAGCTTCGCAAACGCTTTAGCAGGCGCGTTGTTGGATGAGCGTAAGGTGCATTGAGCTGTCATGTGTTATGCGGATTTTCTGTTAGTTAGTTAGTTAATGTAGCTTTAGGGCACTCAACAGTAGAGTTATCAGTGCCCATGTCAAGTGTATTGGATTTGGAATCTTCCAAATTTTCTTTTTCGTTCTGTGAAAAAATCATTACAATCGGGTAAAGCATGTTGGTGTTATTATGTCAAAGAAATTTTTTTATGCAAAAAACACAAAAATGCGATTTCATGAGAAATCATTTTTTGATGGCGCTCAAATTTCACACGAATATATAAATTCATAACATTAAGGTTCTATGAAAAAATCATTAAAATCAGATAAAGCATGTAGGTGTTGTAAGTCGAAGAAATTTTTTTTAAACGAAAAAAAACGTTAAATTGCGATTTTATGAGATAATTTTCCGATCGCGCTCAAAAACGTGGCAGTTCTAAGTTCAGAGATTTCGAAGGCCTCCGTAAAATTTCATCGCAATTAAAGTATCGGTTAAGCCGGAATCGTGTTAACAAACACACAAAAATACAAACAAAAACAAAAAAGAAAAAAGAAAAAAATCATAAAATTGCGATTTTCAAGAGAAATAATTTTTCGATCGATTTTTCGAACCGTGCAGTTAAAAGTTCAGAGGTTTTGAAGGTATCCAGAAAATTTTATTGCAATTGGAGTATCGGTTCAGCCGGAATCGTGTTAACAAATAATACACAAAAATACAAACAAAAACAAAAAAAAAATCGTAAAATTGCGATCTTACCTGTTTCGGAGCTTTTTAAGTAATCGTGAATTGGTTGTTAAAGTGGGAGGCGTGCTTAGAGGGACTAAAAACCCCAAAAATTATTTTTTACCACGTGATCTATAGCACTAGGAAAACGCTTAAGTCCCGCCGCGTTGTTGGATGAGCGTATATGGTGCATTGAGATGCCATGTATTACGCGGATTTTCTGTTGTTCTGTTGAAAAAATCATTACTAAGTCGAAGATTTTTTTTAATTAAATTAAATTATATAAAAAATTAACTTAATTTTTATAATTAAATTAAATAAAATAAAAAATTAACTTAATTGTTTAATTAATCGTAATTTTTAAAAGAAAAAAAATCGTTAAAATTGCAATTTGCATAAGAAATAATTATTCGATTGCGCTCAAATTTAACACGAATATATAATTCATGAAATTAAGATTCTGTAAAAAAATCATTACAATAGGATAAAGAATGTAGGTGTTATAAGTCGAAGAAATTTTTTAAAAATCGAAAAAAATCGTAAAATTGCGTTTTTTATGTGAAAAAAATTCCCGATTGCGCTCAAAAACGTGGCAGTTCTAAGTTCAGAGATTTCGAAGGTCTCCATAAAAATTTCATTGCAATCGGAGTATCGGTTTAGCCGGAATCGTGTTAACAAACACACAAAAATACAGAAAGAAAGAAAGAAAAAAAAAAAAAAAACATTCCGGATTTTTTTCTCCAGTGTAGTGAAATGGAATCTTCGCTTCGCTCGCTACGCTCGCTACGCTCATCCAACAATACTTCACTTAAATGACCGTTTGAAAAATTATATCTTGTAACTGTGATTTAACACGAATTTTTTAATTTTTTTTATCCAGAAATTGGCGAAAATTGGTGTTTTGGAAAATTTCCTAAATCGGCTTTAACCTGCTTCTTTTCTGGTCCACATAGATACTAGAGCATAGTACCAATCTAAAATGCCCCTTTATAACATCGTGTCTTGAAACTGTAACCAAATATACAATTAAACACGCAAAAATATGCATTCCAAAATCACACCCCATCTTGGTAATCAGCATATTTTGTCCAAACTACTTGCCCAAATTACAAAACAAAATATAGAGAATTTACAGAAAAGGCTGTCGAGTACGTCAATAATGGCCAATATTTTTTTGGAACAAAATCCTCCAAGGTCATGGGGCATAAAGATCGTCCCCATGTTATTTCTTATGGGAGAATTTTGCCGATGGGATCTAGATCGAAAAATGTTATGTTTGACAATTTTTTGGGAGGTCATGGTGGCCCCAATAATTTTTCTGTAAATTGCTAAATTCATTATAGTTAGCCTGAATGAAATATATTTTTTGAGTTTAGCAGTTAAATACCCCTTTAGTGATGTAAAACCTATCGACTATGGAGTACCGCAAGGCACTGCCTTGGGGCCAATATTATTTATAATATATATAAACAATTGTGTAACCTCAATGTAGCAGCAAGTATAATTACCTATGCAGATGACACCGTGATTGTGTTCCATGGTAAACAGCTGGGTGTATGGTATATAGGCAGCTAACGAAACAATGAAGTCTGTGTATTCTTGGCTGAACAATAACTTGCTTACAATTAATATTGCAAAGACTGTGTACATCCCTTTCATAGTTAATAAAAAAACTACCCCTAGCTCTAATTTGTCTTTGAAATTACACAGTGCTGACTGTAATTTGTCATCTATGGCATGTGGGTGCGAGTCTATCAAGTCTGTCAACAGTGTAAAGTATCTTGGTGTTACAATTGATAATAACTTAAGGTGGCAAAATCATGTTGAGGGCACTCTTCAGAAACTGCGTAATGTTATGTACATTTTTTATAGGCTTCGTAGAATTATTAGTAGGAAGCTATTGATGATCGTGTACTCAGCTGTTTCTCAGTCAATTCTGCAATATGGTATTCTAGGTTGGGGTGGGGCTGGTAAAAGTATGATAGAGTCACTAATAGTAATCCAAAGAATAATTCTTAAAGTAATTCTGAAAAAGCCGAGTACTTACCCAACTGAATTAATATTTTCTTAGTTAAGGATACTAGATGTAAGGCAACTCTTTATTAAATTTACATTAATACATATTTTTTTAAAAACAGCATATGTTCAAAAAACAAGACATCCGCTTGCATAATACCCGAAATTCAGACGCGTACATTTTAGAAACTCCAAGAAGGTTTAAACAAAAGGGACAGCAGCACGGTGAGTTCATTGGGCCCAGAATTTTTAATCAACTTCCCTATAGCGTCAGGTCTCGAAAGTATCGCCCAAGATTTAAGCGTGAGGTCCACAGGTGGTTATTAAACTATGGCAGAGAGTTATGTAAAGATTTACTTTATTTTTAGTTGTAATGTAAATCTTAGTGTTTTTTATGCTTTGCTTACGTGTTTCATCTTTGTCCTGCTTCTTTATATTATATTATTCATCAATGTTATAATAGGTATCGTTTTATTTCTTATATTCTGTAGTTTGTACTTATAACTTCGCTACAAGTATTGTAGTACTATCTATTCTTATATTATTATGTTTTATGCATCATGTTTCCTTGATTGGAATTTAAATTTAATTTTCTACTGCGCTGCCCACACACAGGGTGTTACCCTATGTGGGCTGCTTTTTTTCTCTCGAGAATGTTAATGTGCAGTGGTTTTTTGTCTTGTTATTTGTAATATTGCATTGTAAATGGTTTAATGTATTTTTAAAAAAGAATAAAATTTATTGAAATTGAATTGAATTGAAATCAAGAGAAATAATTTTCGATTGATTTTTCGAACCGTGCAGTTCTAAGTTCAGAGATTTCGAAGGTCTCCAGAAAATTTCATCGCAATTGGAGTATCGGTTTAGCCGGAATCGTGTTAACAAACAGACAAAAGAAAAAAAAAGAAAAAAAAAGAAAAAAAACATCCGCATTTTTTCCTCCAATGTAGTAGAATAAAAATCTTCGCTTCGCACGCTACGCTATCTACGCTCATCCAAAAACACGAAAATACACAAATTTCCGGGATGTCCCGGATATTTTGTTTGCCTGTAGTAGATTTAATTTGAACATGTAAAATAAATGGGGGGAAATGAAAAATTTCAAACAAATCTAATTTGTGAAAAATATCAAATTAAGGATTTTTTTAAACTTAAACAAAAATTTGAAATTAAAAATCATCATTTATTCCTAAAAGAAAAAGAAAAAAAAAAAAAAAAAAAAAAAATCATTTAAAAAATCACGAAATTTAAATTATTAATGTAAAAAGAAAAATGTTGGGTCCCAACATTTTGCCCTATAAAGGGTTTTAAGTCTTTTCTCCCTAGCCTATCATAGGTTAAAATAAAGCATTACGGCCTTATACCTTTAAATGTTATAAGTTTGCACAAGAAATTCATTATATTTCAAAAACAACATTGACTTGGCTCAGCCAAAATGAAGTTATCGTAACTTTATTGTGTTGCATGTGCAAAAATCAAAATTGGCTGTGCAAAATTGTGCAAAAAGTCTGCAAATATATGGCATAGGTTTAGACATGAAAATCCATTTTGGTTGTTCTAGCATTAACTTGGCTCAGCCAAAATGAAGTTGCCGTAACTTTTTTGTGTTGCTTGTGCAAAAATCGAAGTTGGTTGTGCAAAATTGTGCAAAAAAGTGTGCAAAATTCACAACATATCAAAAGTCAAAATTTCATTGGTGGTTGAGCAAGTTAAGGACCCGTGCCGGCCGTCACACGATCGAGTTTACTCGCGCGAGTTTATTACATCCTTGTCACACGACAGACAATGAAGGTAACAACAACGCCACCTATAGTGTTCACTGGTCACGTGTTACGGTAGTGGGTTCTGATTGGCTCTCGCTACCTCGACTCACTAGGAAGTTGAACAAGTGGACATTTTTCGTGGCGAGCGCGAGCTCGCGCTCGCTGGCTTACCGTCTGACGGGGAGGCGGTGAGTTTCCCTGTAAATAAGTGCAGGCCTACTCCCAGAGAGTTACTCGTGCGAGCCAACTCGCGCGATTTCTCAATCGTGTGACGGACCGCTTTAGGGTTGGCTTTAAAAGTCAGTTATGTGACTGAGTGGGTAGAGTGGTAGACTCTGAATACGAATTTATTTTAACTATTCATATAAAAACGTGTAAACTTATTTCACTTGCAGTTATATATACACTTTGTTACATAATTAATATTTATTTATTTATTTAACGTCTATCCTATTCAGGTAAAAAACTAATTTACAAAGGAGGACAACTGGACAAGTAAATAATTCTAATTTCATAGATGCAGACACAACAATGAACTACTATAAATTTGAAATACTAATATTACTATTACATAATATATTAAAACACAATAATTTTGGTGACACAGAACAAATTCAAAAAGGATATTAGATGCAATTAATTAATTCACCAAAAATAAAAAGGGGGGGGGGAGAACAGAAAAGAAAATTTAAAAAAAGAAAGAAAGAAAGACGGAATAAAAACGAAAAGGGAAAAAAGTGATTTATTAGACGATCCCACTCATACGAATTGAGGTTGCCAAAAATTAGGACACAATAGGAGTAATAAACTTTAAAAGAACGAATACGCGCTTTCATACAATACTAAGATTTGACAAATAGA
>JAMZAV010008593.1:0-26358 GCA_024449915.1 Sweltsa coloradensis
CAAAAATTTCCCCCCTTTAATAAAGTGTATTTTTAAAAATTTAAAAAGTTTCAAAAACTAAAAGAAAAAAAAAAAGGAACGGAAAAACGGTGGTTTTAAAAATTCTATTTGACACCGTTTATTTTTAAGACGTAGCCTCTCCATAACTGGAAATTCAAGAAGTGACAGGTGATCATTTTATCTGCGAAAGTACTTTTCCCAGTTCTCTAGCGAGTCTTGGATGAATCGGGGGAAACGCAACAATTTGATTGATTAAAAAGTTAGGTTTACCAGCGTCAACCGTATATAACGTCTCACAAGGTGGAATTTCCCCCCTTTTTGCCCCTCGTTTTTACTGGTAGACTGGTGGGGGAAGAAGAAAATCTTTTTATTATAAAAGATGCCCCCCTTTATGACTTAAACCCTTCGTGAATTCAACCCATAACGCAATATAATTTTTTTTTTTTTGAGGGAAAATTGCTAACTTTATTTTTGTGCAACTAGGCTTATCAGACGAAGGGGGGACGTAAGGGATGAGGGGGGGCAAGGGGGGGACAGGCCTGTGTGGTCAGAACCAGCCAAAAGCATATGGGGGGGGAAAGGGGTTTCCCCCAGTCGTGGTCGTCTCCGTCTGCGTCATCCGTCCGTTTTGTCATTGTCTCGCCGTCGGGAGGTAGTAAAAGGAAAAAGGGAAAAAATTTCCCCAAAAATTGGGATTGGATATTGCTTTCCCTCTTATATTTATGCAATTTGGCTAATCGAGACGAAGGGTGGGACGTAAGGGATGCGGGGGGGACAAGGGGTGGACAGGGCGTGTGGTCAGAACCGCCACAAGCATAGGGGGAGGGCAGGGGTTCCCCACGTCTGGTCTCTCCGTCGTGACGACGCCCCAGAGCTCGCACATGGTTTTCAGGGAAAAAAACTCCCCTAATCACTGCCAAAACACGAGAAGGGTTTCGAGTTGAAATTTTTATGGCCATTTAGGTTAAAAGTGAATTGACAAAAAACCAAACATTTGCGCCACTCTGGAATTTTACTCTGCCCCCATCGCCTCGCCTCCACCAACAAGGCCTCATTGTCTCCCCCCAGGGACTAATTTCCCTTTGTTCAACAATGTTTTTCCCTCCCCCGCAAAACGAGGGGAAAAAAGATTCCATAAATAAATAAAAAATCACAAAAAAATAAAAAGGGTAATGTGTTTAAATCTTCCATTGACCCAAACATTTCCCAAGACGACCCTCAAGTCCCCCCAAATGTCCACCTTTTTAAATTTAAATTTTTTTTAAATCCGTTTCGCATGATGTTTTGGGGTTTTTTCTTAAATAGGTTCAAATAACCCCCAAAACGGGGCGTGATTAGGAACCCCCAGGGCCCGCGAGGGGGAGTGTGCGCGGGAGGCCCGGGGGTTATCCGCTGCCGCCAACGGGCAGCTCAGGGTGCTAGAGCAAGGGGCGGCCAGGGAAACTGTTACCCCCAAACCACCTCCCCCACCCCTCAACTTTCTTCACCTTAGCGTACCACCCTACCGAGGGCTCTAGGGTTTGGCTCGTCCCTGCACGTCTTCCTTCTGAGGGGTGTTGAGTGGGATAGAAGAACGGCTTATGCTATTGTACAAATAAGGTCGCTACAAGTAAGGCGCGACAGAAACACCGGGGGAGCGGGAGTTGTGGCTCCAGGATGAGGTAACACGCTTGACGGGTCTTTATTCCCTAAACTACTCAGTTCACCCTGGCAACGAGGAAAGCGTTCGGCGGTTTGTTTTGGCCGGTAAAACCAAAGCCAGAGTGTTGTTGCAAGTGCTAGTATGCGAACATTCCATTCAATAACGAATTTAGTTCGCCCTCTTTTTCTTTACATTTAATTAAGCTCTACCATATTAATATTTTTTTTTAAATTTATTTTTACTCATTAACAAAATAATTCAAGGACATTAATTATTACACATAACTTACAGGTTTTATATCAATATTCTTTGTCAAATTTTTGTACTAGTTCTTGTTTTAAATAACTGATTGATTGATTAGATATTGCTTAAAGTCTCATATTCATGCCAACTTGGCTAATCGATTGATTGATTTGATAGTGCTTAACGTTTCATATTCATGCAACTTGGCTAATCGAGACGAAAAAGTTAGTTAATTATTGGGGTTTTAGCGCACAAAACAGTAAAGTTATCAGTGCCCGTCGAATTTTATAATTGCTAAATATATATGAATTTCAAATTGAATTTCGAAGGTTTACTTAACGTAAGAAATTAATAACATTATCGCTTGTCGTGGAGTTATCTGATAAAATTTCTTGAAGGGAAGGTTTTAATTTAAAATCTTTTCTATAACTACTATATTTTGTACAGGTTTCTTAAACGTGTTTTATAGTTAAAACTTCGCCACACTCATTACAAATGGGAGGATCTTCACCTCTTAGAAGATATCCGTGAGTGAGGTATGTGTGCCCGATTCTTTAACAAGCCAGAACCACTTCTTCACGGCGAGAGGAGCGACGTAAAGAGATCCAGGCTGCCGTGCTATTCTTGATTTGACGCAATTTATTGTTTTTCAATCTTGTTCCAGGAATATTGCCATTGCTCTTTAAGCTTTTTTTATCAAAATGCTTTTAAATCTGAAGGAATGATTCACTGACAGTCTATGCTGTCCTTTTCCCAAGATGATTTGCACATTTGTCTGCTACTTCGTAACCTAAGATCCCGCAACGACCAGGGATCCAACATACACTACAGACTCTTGTTTATAGGAAAGATTTGTAAGTATAATCTGAATCTTGTGATTGATTGATTGATTGATTGGACATTGCTGAACGTCTCATATTTATGCAACTTGGCTAATCGAGACGACGGGAGGGCGTAAGGAATGGACGCGGGGGTCAAAGGGTTGACAGGCCTGTGCTGGTCAGAACCAGCCCACAAGCGTATGGGGAGGGCAGGGGTTCCCCACGTCGTGGTCTTCTCCGTCTTGTGTCATCATCCGTCCGTGGTGTCATTGTCGTCGCCGTCGGGGAGGTAGTCAAAGGGAAGGGGTTCCCCGACGACGACTTAGCGCTCGCCTTAGTTTCAGGGAGAAGAAATCCCTAGTCATGGGCAAAACCACGAGAAGGTTGCGAGTTGGAATTTATAGCTTATCGTTCAACTACTGCAAGTGATTGCACAATTGTGTTACACGACGACTTGAGAAACTAGGGCGCTTCAACCAGTTTACGTCATATTGTGCCGCATGGAATAATGAAAATGATGAGATGAGTGAAATGGTGTGTTTGATGATTATATATTTGATATTTTTTATTTATTTTTTTTCTAAGTGGTATAAATAACAAAATTAAAATTTGTTTGTGTGGGCAGAAGAGTTAAAAAGTCCGCGTGAACACAAGGCATTTGTATAATGTATTACATCGGTGTATTCCTAGAGGGTGATAATAACATTTTCGTGTGCAAACCATGGACATAATAATGTGACTGTGACAAAAACTAATTTTCTATAATTCCAAATGTTTCTACTAATGTACCAACTGACGGCATTTTATTCGCAGGCGTCGTAATACCATACACGTACATTCTAATGGCTTATTCAATTTGAATATAATTCTGCACTGTACAAATAAACTAAAGTGTGGGAGCAGTGCCTGAATAGACCGATTATACTTTAATGTTATGACATTATTTGAATACAAGATAATCCAATTTATACAATTGGCAATTCAACAAAATGTTTTAAATATACGTATCATTCGAATATATCGTACGTGAAAGATCGATGGTTAAAACGAAGAATAAAACGTCAATAAAGCTTCTCTTTAGGTGCCGCTTTGCACTGTCACACGATGTAAACGCGGAACAAAATAAGTTCCAACAGTACCATAAAACTATCCTTAACCTTGCGGCATGTATATGAGGGCACCATAAATGAATAATGTAATATATCAGTCAAAAATTGTGTTCCGCGTCGTGTTATTCCTATACGCGCCATGCTACGGCCACTCGCCAGTCGGCCTACGCTCGTGACGTCACTCAATGCAGTTGCTGGCCTGTACCATCACGAGGGCCTCGGCTATACCAGCTGAAGAGAGACTAGCTGTAACGTTACGATTCTTAGCATCAAGCATGTATTGGTCAAATTAATGGTGTGGCTTAGTATTAGTAGTTTTAGCGCCCTAAAACAACTAATACTAAGCCACACCATACACCACAGTGGTAATGATACCTTGATCTGGGCAGGGACCCATTAGCAATTTACCTAATTTCCTAATTTTTATGTTGTAGGGATCTAATGTCGCTTCTTGCGTACTTTAGAGTTAATTCCTTAAGTGATTGATTGGATATTGCTTAAACGTCTCTTATTTATGCAACTTGCTAATCGAGACAAAGGGAGGGACGTAAGGAATGACGCGGGGGGGACAAGGTGTGGACAGGCCTGTGCTGGTCAGAACCAGCAACGAGTGTTTGGGGGAGGGCAGGGGTTCCCCACGTCGTGGTCGTCTCCGTCTGTGTCATCATCCGTCCGTGTTGTCATTGTCATCGCCGTCGGGGAGGAAGTTAAAGGAAAGGGGAAAGTTCCCCGTCGACGACAAAGAGCTCGCCATTAGTTTCAGGGAGTGAAACTCTGCTAATCACGGGCCAAACCACGAGAAGGTTGCGAGATGGAATTTGATAGCCTTAGATGTACGGTATTCGTGACAAATAGCTTGATACGGTATTCGTGACAAATAGATTGATAACTACTTTGGAAAATTACATCTGATGTTGTGGACTTATTAAATCGGCAAAGGTCCGAAACGAATTTCAGGTTCCGGAACTAGCCATGGAGGGTTTCGGCTCAAAACAAAAGTCAATAGATTGGGTACATCAAAATTTAAAATTCTAAAATGTTGTCTACAACGTAATCCAACTGGAAGGGTCGCCAATGGTTTAGTATCGAAGTGACGGACAAATCTCTAATCAAATAGAGCGTCATGAGATAGGTGGTTACGCATTGCCTTCGCCTCCACCAACAAGGCCTCATTGTCTCCCTCAGGCACTAATTCTCCGCTTGTTCAACACATGTTTACCCTCCCCCTGCAAAACGAGAAAACCGATTACCATAAATAAATAAAAAATCACAAACAATAATAAGTGGTAATGTGTTCAAATCTTCCATTGACCCAAATCATTCCTATAGACGACCATCAAGTCCCCCAAGTGTCCACCCTTTTAAATTAATTTATTCAACTCCGTCGCGCATGATGTTTGTGATCTGTTCTAATAGTAGTGTTCAATAGACTCAAAGCGCGGGCGCTGTTTCAGGTAATCCTCGGAGCCCGCGAGGGAGAGTGTGCGACGGTTAAGGCCCGGGGTTATTCGCTGCCGCCAACTGGCGCAGCTCAGGGTGCTTGAGCAAGAGGCGGCCAGGCCAGCTATAACTCCCAGGCCACCTCCCCCACCCTCACCTTTTCTTCACCTTAGCGTCCCACCCTACCGAGGGCTCTAGGGTTTGGCTCGTCCCTCCACCTCTTCCTTCTGAAGGGGTGTTGAGTGGGATAGAAGAACGGCTTATGCTATTTGTACAAATAAGGTCGCTACAAGAAAAGGCGCGACAGAAACACCGGGGGAGCGGGAGTTGTGGCTCCAGGATGAGGTAACACGCTTGACGGGTCTTTATTCCCTAAATTACTCAGTTCACCCTGGCAACGAGGAAGCGTTCGGCGGTTTTTTTGTGGCCGGCAAATCCAAAGCCAGAGTGTTGTTGCAAGTGCTAGTATGCGAACATTCCATTCAATAACAAATTTTAATTCGCCCCTTTTTCTTACATTTAATTAATCTCTACCATAATTTTTTTTAAATTTATTTTTACTCATTAACAAAATATTCAAAGGACATTAATTATTACACATAACTTACAGGTTTTATACCCAATATTCTTTGTCAATTTTTGTTTTAGTTCTTGTTTTAAATAACTGATTGATTGATTAGATATTGCTTAAAGTCTCATATTCATGCAATTTGGCTAATCGATTGATTGATTTGATATTGCTTAACGTTTTAAATATTTATGCAACTTGGCTAATCGAGACGAAATAAGTTAGTTAGTTATTGTGGTTTTAGCGCACAAAAACAGTAAAAGTTATCAGTGCCCATCGAATTTTATAATGCTAAATATACATGAATTTCAAATTGAATTTCAAAGGTTTACTTTCCGTAAAAAAATTAATAACATATCGCTTGTCGTGGAGTTGTCTGATAAAATTTCTTTGATGGAAGGTTTTAATTTAAAATCTTTTCTATCACCACGATTTTTTTGTACAGGTTTCTAAAACGTGTTTGATAGTTAAAACTTTGCTACACTCATTACAAATGGGAGGATCTTCACCTCATCGAAGATATCCGTGAGTGAGGTATGTGTGCCCGATTCTTTAACAAGCCAGAACCACTTCTTCACGGCGAGAGGAGCGACGTAAAGAGATCCAGGCTGCCGTGCTATTCTTGATTTGACGCAATTTATTGTTTTTCAATCTTGTTCAGGAATATTGCCATTGCTCTTTAAGCTTTTGTTTACAAAATGCTTTTAATCTGAAGGAATGATTAGCTGACAGTCTCTGCTGTCCTTTTCGCATGCTGATTTTGCACATTTGTCTGCTACTTCGTTACCTAAGATCCCGCAACGACCAGGGACCAACAAAATACTACAGACTCTTGTTTATAGGAAAGATTTGTAAGTATAATCTGATTCTTGTGATTGATTGATTGATTGGATATTGCTTAACGTCTCATATTTATGCAACTTGGCTAATCGAGACGAAGGGAGGGGCGTAAGGATGACGCGGGGGGACAAGGGGTGGACATGGCCTGTGCTGGTCAGAACCAGCCACAAGCATATGGGGAGGGCAGGGGTTCCCCCACGTCGTGGTCGTCTCCGTCTGTGTCATCATCCGTCCGTGTTGTCATGTCGTCGCCGTCGGGGAGGTAGTCAAAGGGAAGGGGATCCCCCACGACGACTTAGCGCTCGCCTTTCATTTCATTTTCATTTTTATTTTCGTAATGTTGACCCGTTACAACATCAGCTGGTCTGGGTATATTTACATGTCATGCCTATCCAGGCATGTCTAAAACTAAAAAAAAAGAAAATTTACCTACAACCAGTTTCTGTACAACAATATTAAATACATAAAATGCAACAACACTGCAGACCCTTATGTAAAAAAACAATTCAACCATGGATCACAATTCTTGGTTAAAATTAGTTCAAAGTTAGGTAATTAAAATTGTAACATTTAACAAGTTGTAGCATTAAGCATTATACAAACACCACCTTTTGTTTGTTTTGGTCACACTGTAAAATATGCCTCTACAGAATAAAATGCATTTTTGACTAGGTACTTGTGTATTTTCTCTATCTGCTTGTCCTTATTTCCTATTTCTCTAATACCCTTTGGGAGCTTATTGAATATTGTTTGGCCTGTAATACAATAACCCTTTTGGTACCTAGTTGTTCTACTGCGTGGTATGTTTAAAATCCCCCTATGTCTTGTGTTAT
Organism: Sweltsa coloradensis; assembly: GCA_024449915.1. Taxonomy (NCBI): domain Eukaryota; kingdom Metazoa; phylum Arthropoda; class Insecta; order Plecoptera; family Chloroperlidae; genus Sweltsa; species Sweltsa coloradensis. Next base: position 7,497 of record JAMZAV010008593.1, read on the forward strand.
ACTGGTGAATGTCTTTATTTAACGTCTGGTCTCTGTCTGTCTGCTGTTTAATAATTAGTTTCAACAATTCATATATATAGATACATGGTACCGTAAGAATCTCTAATTCAATGAATGTTGCCACACAGGACTCTCTGAAGGCTAGTCCTCCTATTATCCTTATCGCTTTTTTTGTAGTATGAAAATGTCCCCTAGGTGAGTGGTGCTTCCCCATATTTGTATTCCATATCTGAGTAGTGGACTCGAAATATGCGTGATATGCAATCTTAGCTGTTTGCTTGCCTGTGGCTGCCTTAATCACCCTCAATGCAAAAGATGCCGAACTTAAATTAGAACTTAGTTTGGTTATATGGCTTTCCCAGTTTAGATTTTCATCTGTGATTACCCCAGGAACCCTGTATTCGTTACTCGCTCAATTTTTTTTATCATTAGTTGTAATTTTGAAAATGTTCTATATGCTTCTGCCAAAAATGGAACTGAATAAAGCATGTTTTAGTCTCATTTAGTGCTAACTTGTTTGCTACCAGCCATTGGTAAATTAGTTTAATAATAATAATTACTGCTTCCCTCTCGAGGCTTTCCAGACATTTATTGAATAGCAGCGCTGTCTTTAAATTCATGTCACAAGAAAAGTATTACGGTGTTAAGTATTGATTTTAGAAACAGGTGACGTACAATCAGCCTATTGTCAGTGTAAGACTAAGTAAGGAGGTGTATGTGAAAATGTTTTTGCAACTCTTTGGTTATACCTACATTACAAACATTTTAAGGAAGTCTATTTATAGTAGAAGATAAATCTTGTACTGAAAAAAAGGGCCTGGGGTACAGGGTCAAAAGTAAAAAACATACTACTATTAATTGTTCGGAACTTATTTTCGAAAAAAGTTCCGGGCAATGTGAATCGCAACGCTGATGGGATACAGCTGTAGAAACTGAAAAGGAATTCTTTGAAGTTCAGGTGTCTCCAAATAGGCAAATAAATATGCATAATAGGTTGAGCTCTGGCAAAATGAACTATATACAGTGCCAAACGGACGGACGGAGCGGACGAGGCAAGAAAATTTCATACCAGAAAAGCGTCCCGAAAAAATTTCGAATAATTGTAATGGAGGTATATTTTTGAACACACTGGGGACGGCGATTACAGTTTTCCAGAGTCCCGAAAAATTGTCCCAGGAAAACATATCTCACGCATTTTACACAAGTGGCGTAAAAATGATCCAATTTTGAAAATCCTTTTGCACGGTACTAAGAGGCAGCGGACAGCGTTCGGCGGCGTACCGAAAAGGTCCCGGAAAACAAATTTGTCCCAGGACTTCGGATAAACGCAAACGTCACCCGCAAAACTACTGTATTGCGGCCGTACGCGGCCCGATTCGCGATTGTTTCGCGTCAACGAGGTTTTCCAATATTCTGAGTACAAAGTTTTCCAAGCTTTCCGCGCAGCGGCTTCAAGCCGCGCGCAAGCGCGACTTGTGTATATAACCCCAGTCGGGGCAAACTTTTTCGAAAACTGCAATGAATCAATAACTATGTCCTTAAAGCGGGCTTATGCTTAAAAACCTAATATTCATACTACCCAACTCATGGGAGAAAAGATGTGATTGGATTTATCCATGCGATCTTTCAGATTTGACAACTACATTGAAGTCTTCTGTTGGATTCTTGTCATGAAAGTCAACAGTCACAATAAATAGCAGTTAAGTAAAGGTTTGTTCTGTGGTCCCGGTAGCTTAATTGGTAGAGCTTTGGCACGTTAAGCCGGAGGTTCTGGGTTCGAACCCCAGGTCGGGGCAATATTTTCGACAACTGCTTTGAATCAATAACTATATCCTTAAAGCGGGCTTATGCTTTAAAAACTATATTCATATAATTATATTAAATATATATTGGCCACGAAATCGACTTCAAAAACACGCGCAAGCTTACTACCGGGCTTGTTTGATTGATTGATTGGATATTGCTTAACGTCTGGGCAATATCTAATCATTCTAAATGCACCAAGAGCAAGACGTAGACCATGATGGTGGACAGTGTCTAGAAGTTTAAATGGTTGTCTCACTTGCTGAAAAGTATACGAAACAAACATATTCCATCTTGGAGCAAACTAGAGATCCGTAAATTATCAACATGCATCTTGTGCGTAACTCAACACCGAGGTGTTTCCAATTTAGCTTTTTGTCAATCCTCAGGCCGAGAAGACGGAAATTTGGTTTGAATTGAAATTCTATATTGTTAAACGAGAGTTGTGGGTCATTTTTAATTCCTTGAAGACGACAAAAGTAAATGCACCGAGTCTTTTCGGGAGAGAATTGTGTCTCCCGCTTTCTAGCCCATTGAAAAGTGACGGTGTTGAGAAAGAGTCCAGTGGAACTGGTTAACAGCCAGTGCGAGGCGAGTTCGTCGACGTTGTTAATAAGAAGACCACTTTCGAGATAGTTCCGTGCGAGGTGTGCGTTAAACTATTAATTAAGAGATAACCACCGCTTCCTAGAGCACAAGTTGTTTCCAACGGCCGAAGACTGCGTGTCATCTTGGAACAATGTAGATTATACCATCAACGATAGCGCATTCCAGTGTGTTTTTTTATTATTGGATATTGCTTTACGTCTCATATTTATGCAACTTGGCTAATCGAGACAAAGGGAGGGACGTCAGAGATGACGCGGGGGGACACGGGGTGGACAGGCCTGTGCTGGTCAGAACCAGCCACAAGCGTATGGGGAGGGCAGGGGTTCCCCCACGTCTTGGTCGTCTCCGTCTGTGTCATCATCCGTCCGTGTTGTCTTTGTCGTCGCCGTCGGGGAGGTAGTCAAAGGGAGAAGTTCCCCGACGACGACCCAGAGCTCGCCATTAGTTTCAGGGAGTGAAACTTCCCTATTCACGGGCCAAACCGCGAGAAGGTGTCGAGTTGGAATTTGAAGGCGGTGTTTGTCAGGCGAAGTTCCAGAACAATTTTCACGTGTCTTTGAGCTGTTGATAAATTTACTGACCTGTAGAAGATTCCCGGGTCATCTACATGTAGGCACGACATTAGGCTCTGTGAAATACAATCCACGACACTGTTTATGCAAATAGCAAATAGTGATACCGACAAGACCGAGCCTTGTGTAACGCCTGTTTCCAGTGAGAACGTGTCGGAAAGTACATTGTTAACACGCACTTAAAAAATTCTATCTTTTAAAAAGTTTACTATTTTGGAATGTGCCATCTAAAACCCTACCTCGAGGAAGAACTGTGTCGTTTCGAGTACCTTAAGCATATAAGTGATGACGGGCCTCGAGAACTGTGCTTTGTACTCGCCTATCTTGACACGAGAGACTACTCTCCGATCCTATGGACATATAGGACGGCACAAAGGAATTACAAAGAGGATTTGATTTTGCGCCCTGGCTTTAAGCACTACCAAAGAAACGAGAGAATGAGCCCAGAACTCCTAAACTCTGAGTATGGAAAGCTGTCCAAGTTGACAAGACTATTTTCCAGTGCGCAGCTCAGGCAAATAGATGCCAATAGCGACCATCCTTCACTTGTATCTGACGTGGCTAAAAGGACCAACTCACGCAGACCAAGAGCAGTCACGTTTTACTTACTGATCTTGTCTATTGTATTTGTGCAAAATACTTTTTAATCGATACAGGTAGTTTTGAAGAAACTATTTGAAAATAAGGTATTTGTTTCAGTGTTTCACAATTTGTTACAATTTCAGTAGAACCATACATAACCTCACTGTATTAAAATATTATATGTTTATGTTTTTAGGCTATCTGCAGCATAATATTTCATAAATGAGAGGGGGGTGGGGGCAGACCAAAATAATAGACAATTATTAAAAAATATGTGTTCTGGAAGGTGTTCAATTGCAAATTAGGCCATGATTACCTTGATATATCTTTTACATTGATAACATTCACACTAGCATCTACTCGTGAATCAGTTGAAAAATATTAAATCTCCATGTTGTGTCGTAAGCTTTTTCAATGTCAAAAAGCACGCCAACGCCATGCTGTTAGGCCACAAACCTTCTTGAATTAATGTCTCTAATCAAACCAAGTGGTCGATGGTGCAACGACTTTGACGAAATCCACATTGGACGTTAGCCCATAAACCGCGTGTTTCCAGCATACATATTAGTGTTTTGTAGATCATCTTTTCAAACAATTGATTGATTTGATTGGATATTGCTTAACGTCTCATATTTATGCAGCTTGGCTAATCGAGACGAAGGGAGGGACGTAAGGGATGACGCGGGGGGACAAGGGGTGGACAGGCCATGTGCTGGTCAGAACCAGCCACAAGCATATGGGGAGGGCAGGGGTTCCCCCACGTCGTGGTCGTCTCCGTCTGTGTCATCATCCGTCCGTGTTGTCATTGTCGTCGCCGTCGGGGAGGTAGTCAAAGGAAAGGGTTCCCCGACGACGACCCAGTGCTCGCCATTAGTTTCAGAGAGAAGACTTCCCTAATCAAGGTCCAAACCACGAGAAGGTTGCGAGTTGGAATTTGATGGCTCAAAAGAACCACGACCTACTTAAGAATCTAAACTAGGACTTTGCCGCTAGAGTGAAATCATTCCTGCTCGACAAGTGTTTTTATTCAAAGATGAATATGTAAATGGAAACGTAACAGTCATCATCATATAGACTTTCTGATGACTACGCCTATGTACTATGCATTAGATATGATATGCTTAAACAAACGAACTTTGCTCATGTGTTACAGTAGGGTCTATTGCTTTTATTGTATTGCTTAGGCATATGTACTAATTAATATTAACTCGTGGTCTTTCAGGTTCATGGTCTTATATGACCCTATATCTGGACACAAGATCAAGTGAATAAAGGTATTATTATTGTTTTTATTCGTAATAACTGTAATATTACGTAATAACGTAATAACTTGACTGCGTTGATCATGATATCCTATTGACAAAACTGGAAATTTTATGGATTCCGTGGCTTGCCTCTCAAGCTCATGGAGTCTTACCTCTCAAACCGTTACCAAATAACTGAAATCTCAAGCACTAGAAATAATAAGGAAATAACATACCATTCAAAACCCCGAAAAATTGTATGTGGAGTTCCTCAAGGGTCTATCCTTGGCCCAGTAATGTTTCTTCTGTATTCAAACGACCTACCATTCACCATAGAAAACATTAACTATTTGCCGACGACTTTACCAAACTGATTAAAAGTTTGACCAATGATGACATTTCAGACAAAGCAAACAAGAGTGCAGAAGTCACTAGTAATTGGTTCAACAAAATAAACTAATCTCAAATGCAGAGAAAACTGAATTTTTGCAGTTTCACCACAAAAGCAAAAGTAAAGTCATCAACAGAGTCACAGAGATAAAAAATCGAACAAACAACTCCGTTTTTTCACCTTCAAGTCACATAAACTTTCTTGGTATCTGGATGAAAACCTTTAACTGGTCAAAGCACTGCAATAGTGATACCAAAACAAAACTGGGGGCCCTGTTTCACCATCAGATCGATAAAGGCTCACTCAAGTTAAGGACAGCAAAACTGGTGTACTACTCCAATTTGAATCCCAAATAAGATACGGTGTTTCCTTTTTTGGGGGGTTGTCACCTGACACAAAAAATATTTATTATCCAAAAAAATGCCCTAAGATCAATGTGTGGCCTCAGATCACCAAAAAATAAACCCCGACCACACTGTAGAGAAAATTTTTTATTAAACATAAAATTTTGACTTTTTATAGCATATTCTTGAAGCATCCACCCTTGTAAAATAAAAACCGGTTCTAATGCACCATCTCTCAACAACCATATCCATACCCACAAAACACGAACAAATTAACAAAATACCGTACATGTAACTCAGCACAAGACAAATTTTACACAAAACAACTCAATGTCATAAATTATAAGATTTTTTAAAAAGTTACCTACAGATCTGACCAACATAGAAATACTGACACATTCCGCACTAAGCTAAAACAATTACTGGATGAAAAAGCATACTACTATCGCTCGAAGAATTCTTCGCAGATACATTATCTTTGTCGAAGTCTACAAGCTTTAAAAAAAAAAATTGTTTCTCCTAGGCCTTTTTTTTTAATTTCAAATATTAATTACAATTTTATTGTATTCTCTAAAAGTGTAAAGTTAAAATGAATAGTATAGTTTTAAAATAGTATAGCATAGTTTCACGACTGTTATTTTTTAATTACAATCATAAATGTACTTTTCCCCAAACCCTTTCAAACCAAGGGTCCCAAGATCATTACTTGTATGTCCTGTGTATACATTGTAAATCATGGAAAAAAGCTTTAAATCAAATCAAATCAAAAACAAACATCACTGTGAAACACGCACGCACTTGTTCTGACATTGAGCTAAGAACAAACGACAGGTGTTTTTCAAGGAGCTCTGGGTCGCGTTGGGATCATCTCAAGCCACTACGAGACTGGTTCAAAAACTTCCGTCGATGAGATAAGTCTCTGAGACGAGAGAAGTGTGGGACTAATCGCTTACCACGCTCTAACAGGTTGTGATGTGATACCTCATCGAAATTCAACGGTAGAGGCAGAAACTGCGTGGTCATCGTGGATAGCCAGTGAAGAAGTGACGTCAACTTTTTCAACCTAAATAAACAGACAGTCTGTTGAGGATGTAGCGTCACGGTTCATCTTTATAACAGGTATGATGGTATAGATAAAAACAACCTATAGTAGGCAAGATTATTAGTCACCAATACCTCCGTACAGGCGCGAGCGTGCAAATTGAATCTCTAAATCGCCATCTTGAATAACTTGTTTTTAATGTTTACATATAAACACGCATTTATAAAGTCTACAACAGCAGTGGCGGTTTTTACAAAGTGCAAGTGTGACAATCACATACCTGATCAATCAGGAAATTTTAGAAAAGAGGTACAAACCGAAATTAGGCAGTGCGCGGGAAAAAGTCGAGCTGTTTGGCTGGCGAGCCTGTGTGGTCTTGCAGTTCGAGACTCTAAACAACACATATACAATGTGTAGTATGTATCTTAGAAATTAGGTATATAAAATCGTACAAAAATACAAAAACAAAAACTTTAAATTTTGCTTTAGAAATTGTATCGAAAAAACCACATCAGGCTAAAGTAAAATGAAAACTCACCTTGTACATTAAACAACTTATGCTCTTTTAGCTGCGTATTTCACCGTTATTTAGAATACAAATTCGCATAAGAACGCTTCACAAACCGAACGTAGTATTCGTTCTTGGAGATTTATTTGACGAGGGTCTGTGGTGCAGCCAAGCAGAGTTTGCGTACTACGTCTACCGATTTAACGACTTGTGTAGAGTTCCAGGCGGGACACAAATGAGATAGTCTATTTTCAATCTTCTCATAAAAAGGTACAATTCATACCATTGGCATGGGGAAAAGAATATTTATTTTTTACCCCACCCCCAATGAAAAAAAAACAAAAAAAACTCATTTAAGTTTGAAATCTTGATGTCCTCGTTTGCTGGACGTGGGGTCTGAGAGGGTTAGACAACAAATGCCAAATTAACCATTCATCAACTTATTTACTCATTAACTCAATTATTCTATTCATTAATTCATTAATTCAAGGTTTGAACAATGGGAGTATTGCGAATGCGAAAGTGCGTTAACTGCCGCCTAGGTAGACACTTCACAAAATCTTGCAACCACCCGTACTGGCGGAATGCCAGCAACGCTGAGCAACACCATTTCACCGCCGCCGCTGCCGCCAACCATGGCAGAGTTACCGCCGCCGCCCCAGCCTACGGTCGCGCCCCCCACCGATTGGATTGGATATTGCTTTACGTCTCATATTTATGCAACTTGGCTAATCGAGACGAAGGGAGGGACGTAAGGGATGACGCGGGGGGACAAGGGGTGGACAGGCCTGTGCTGGTCAGAACCAGCCACAAGCATATGGGGAGGGCAGGGGTTCCCCCACGTCGTGGTCGTCTCCGTCTGTGTCTTCAACCGTCCGTGTTGTCTTTGTCGTCGCCGTCGGGGAGGTAGTCAAAGAGAAGGGGTTCCCCGACGACGAGTCCGGGCCGGCCAAAGAGAGGAATCCCCAGACCTCTTCGATGACGCAATCTGTGCCCTCGCTTGGTCCGGCAGAGGTCCAACCACCGCCGCCGCTACAGCCTACGATCGCGCCCCCCACAAAGTCAAAACAAGCAGTGAACAGCAAATCACAGACATCTCACGTGACTCCAGACGAGACGGAAATGAGGGAAAATTGTCACGGTGGTCCCTGGAAATTATCGAGGAGTCCAGGTCGATGCCTAGTGAGAAACAGTTGCGCCAGCTCGCGACAGTGCCAGCCCGTCTGACGCCGATCCCCGACTCGCACCCCCCTAGTTCCAGGCCGACCGTTCGCCAGGCAAGACAACGGAAGTGCGACGAAATCAGTGTCGATCAGATGTGGTCTTTGAAGGAACTCAATGCTAAATTGTCGGTCATTCAAAATGTCCAACGTATAAGACATTCTAAAACCGAGGAAATCTCCAAACCTACCCCGATGGAGGCTAAATTGCGAAAGCAGTACAGAAGTGATAAAGAACAGTATGACAAGCTTTTCGGAACATTGCCCTCAATTATTCCAACTGTAAATTTGTCTTAATCTTGTTAATTGTTTTTGCATATCTCAACAATAAATATTGTTTTAATGTCGGAGAATGATTTGTTAGTTTTATTTTTGCAAATGACTATACCTTATTGACATTTCCTGAATTTTATCCAACATTTTTCAAGATAGATTGATTGGATATTGCTTAACGTCTCATATTTATGCAACTTGGCTAATCGAGACGAAGAGAGGGACGTAAGGGATGATGTGGGGGGACTAGGGGTGGACAGGCCTGTGCTGGTCAGAACCAGCCACAAGCATACGGGGAGGGCAGGGGTTCCCCCACGTCGTGGTCGTCTCCGTCTGTGTCATCATCCGTCCGTGTTGTCTTTGTCGTGGCCGTCGGGGAAGTAGTCAAAGGGAAGGGGTTCCCCGACGACGACCCAGAGCTCGCCATTAGTTTCAGGGAGTGAAACTCCCCTATTCACGGGCCAAACCGCGAGAAGGTGTCGAGTGGAAAGTTCCCCGACTACAACCCAGACCAACTAGCTGTTTTGGATATTCTATTAACGAGAGGAAATATACCAGGCCACGCTCGTAAAACCACTCATACCAACTTGTACCTGCATAAAACATCCCATCACCACCCTCCACAGAAACAGTCTGTTATAAACACGCATTTAACCCGCGCTAACCGACTGTCAGACGAAGCAAGTTTAGAAAGGGAGAAGGTTTTACTCAGAGAAGCATTATTGAACAATGGCTACAGTAATGCAATCATCAACAGGGCTTTTAATAGGCCAAAAAACAAAGGAAGGAAGCAAAAAAGAAGGCAGGGGGCCGGTTAGGTTCTTTATTGGTTTTTATTTTTTTTCTATGAAACGCATTGCCGCTTATATTTTTGAAGTTCCGATTTAAATTTTCTTTTTTTTAAAAACCCCAAATTAAGCAAAAAACGCCCGCGAAAGTAAAAAAGCATTTTTCGACCGGGCCCAAAAACCCGCCAAATATTGGGGTAAAAATTTAAAAATAATAATAAAAAAAAAATAAAATAAAATATAAAAAAAAAAATTTAAAAACCAATTCCTTCAAGGAAAAAAACCGAACTTCGATTTCATAAAAATTTTGTTTTTACAAATGAATACCTTTTAAATTAAGTATTTATAAACAAATTTAGTTTCCCTGTTTTTTCAGTCCATGTGAAAAGTTAACTTTTACAAAAAAAGAAATTGGGAAAAAACAATAGAAAACAAAAAGGGAGAAAAATGAAAAAAGGTAACTGAATTTAGACAAAGAGGAAAAAGGGGAATAAAGCCCTAAAGAATCACCCAAGGGGCCCGGAAAAAAAGGGCCCCAGTGTTTACCAAAACAAAGAAACAGAAAAAAAGAAAAATGGACAAAAATGAACAAAATTTAAAATTCGCCCTTTTTTAGGGTGCAAGGGAAAGACGAGTTTTGATGGAGCGGAAACGGGGAAACAAAATTTTAGGTGAAAAAAAAACAAACAAAAGTTGAGATAGGGACCAATTTTTTTCTTTAAATTTGTTTTTTTTTTTTTTTTTTTTTGAAATTGGGTTCAATGTTTTTCTTTTTTTTTTTTGGGGGGGTTAATTGTGGGGGAAAATTGGTTTTTTTTTCTTTTTAAAAAATTCCTTTTTTCCCATTTTTTAAAATTTTTTTTGCTTTTAAATTTTTTAAAAACATTTTTTTTTTTTTTTTTTTCTTTTTGGGTGTTTTTTTCCCCTTTTTCCTTTTTTTGTTTGGTGGGGTTTTTTTTTTTCAATTTTTTTTAAAAATTTTTTGGGGTTTTTTTTTTTTGGGGGGTTTTTTTTTTTTTTTTTTGGGTTTAAAAAAAATTTTGGTTTTTTTTGGGGTTAAAAAAAAAAATTTTGTTTTTTTTTTTGGTTTTTTTTTTTTTTGGTTTTTAAATTTTTTAAAATTTGGTCAAAAAAAAAAGACTTTAACCGCGAGGCCGAATGGTTTTCCTCATATAGAACAAAAAACGATAAAATTGGGGAAAACCCGGAGTAGTAGTAAATATGGGAAAATTTCATATGCAATAAAAAAAACTCAAAATTTGGAAAGCCCCTGGAGTAAGGGAAATACAGAATTTTTGGGGAAAAGACTAACCCCCGGGGGCAATTGTAAATAAAGGATTTTTTTAACCAATTTTCACGCCCCCTCATTTTTTCCAGGATTTTTACTAAAGTAAAAACCAAATTATTTTCAAGACAGGAAAAGATGGGCCCCCAAAAAATTATAGCCCCATCACTTGCTTGCCAAACCTTTTAAAAAAATTCAAACATCAATTTTTCCCTTGAAATTAACAGAACATTTACAGAACATAAAATTTTGCGGGGAACAGAAAGGATGCACACAAAATGCATATGGTTAAAAGACCCCGTTTTATATTGATAGTTTTGTTACAAAACTGAAAAATGAAAAAAAAGGGGAATCACCCCATAGTTACATAACTACAAAAAAGCATTTGTTTCCCGGTTTCCGCACGTTTGGTTAATCAAAGTTCTTGTTTTGTATAAGGTAAACCCACAGTTGATAACGGTGCTAAGCTCTCATAATTCAGGGAGAATTAATAAATACTAAAAACCAATTCAGATTCGTTAATTTTAAAAAATATGGCAAAAAGAGAGGGATCTTCCAGGGGGACACCTTAGCCCTCTATGGTTTTGTCTCGCATTAAACCAGTATCAGAGTACTTAATCAAAAAATGCGGATATGTTACCTGTAAAAAAAATAATGACAAGGAAAAAACATCTGCTGTATAGGGATGTTTTTAAAAAATGATGGAAAATAAAAAAGAAAAAGCTCAAAATTTTAATTGACTTTGTAAAATTATTCGGGAAGGGACATTCATGGGGAATTTGGATTAATAATGGTCAATGCATATGAAAAGTGGAAAATTTGCAAGAAATGAAAATTACCAAATGGTGCGGTCAAAAAATTCCCAAACAAAAAAACAAAGCGAAGAAAGATACAAATCCTAGGAATGGGAAAAACATTATTCTTAACCAAAAGGGAAATTTAAAAAAATGTTTTTAAAAAAAAAGTAGAACAAGAGTTAAAACACTTAAAAAAAAATGTTAAAGGAAAGCTTAAAATCAAGGCTTAAATGCATGGGCTTTACCAATTTTGACCTTTTCTTTTTGGTATTGTGAAGGGGTCAGTTTGGGGGACTTGATGGGCCCTAGACCCCGTTAACAAGAAAAAAGACCTTCTTCAGAACCACCACCCAAAAGCATCTTCTGAAAGGTTATATTACCAGGGGGAAAAGGGGGGGAAGAGGTTGGAAAATATTCGGCCATTGTTATTCGAAAGTTCAAAAACTCAGATCATACTTTTTTTAATTCAATTCCTTTTCCCCCAAGAACTTAACTCCGGATAAAAAACTAAAACTCCCCTCAGGCTAAAGACGATTCTTTCCATCCAGAAAATACTAAAGTTTAAAAATTGAAGATGAATGCGGGAATCTAAATCACTTCAGGGGAGATCCCCGAAAAGCACCAGCAGCCAAATTTTTGACATTGTTAAATCAATAAGGGATTCAAAAAGGAATTTGTTTGCAAAAACCGAAGGATTTATGTTCGCCACCCAAGTCAGGTTTAAATCCCAACAAGATAAAAAATTCATCATCAAATCCAATGACAATGATATGTGTAGAAAATGCAAAAAGTTTAGGGAGACAATAGACATGTTATAGCTGGGTGCCCTTCAATTGCCAACACGTGGTATCTCGGGGCATAATGGTAGAAAAGATATTTTATAACACTAGGAAAATCAATCTATTTGTTCAATCCACCTCCTTATTACAAGTTTCCCTGCACCTGTGATCGAAAAATGAGAATTTTAAATGTTTTGGGATAAAAGGTTTAACAGAAAAAACCATAACCCAACAAACCGGACACATTTTATGCGATAAATCAACAGAATTACATATTAATTGACTTTGCGATCCCCAGATAAAAATATTGAGAACACCGAAAAACACTAAGGTGGAAAAATATAAAAATTTAAAGTCAAGAAATAACAAGAATTTGGAAAAAATAAAAATTTTACGTCTGCCTATGTGATCTCAGCCCCTGGACATACCATTTCCCCTCTTGCCAGCCTACAATGCCGGGGTCTTTCTCCAAATTCACATCAGCATGCAAAAAAGCTATCCTTAAAAAGTGCCACATAGTAGAAGTTTTTTTGAGTAACACCTCTTTCTTCCTTTCTCTCTTTTTCTCTCTCTCTCCTCTCCTCTCTCTCTCTTTTCCTCCCCCTCTAAACTTTTTGCCATAAAATTGTTGTTTTAAAAAAAAAACTTTTATATTTGTTACCACTCATCTTTTTATTATTTTTTTAAATTTGTTTAATTTTGTCCAATAATATGTGACTAATTATGTTTTCACCGTTATAATGAAAAACTTTTTTTGGGTTTGGGGCCTTTACCCGCCGGTATACCAGGAGAAAATGTACCGGATTTTTTTGAACAAAAAGAACCACTAAATAATAATAAAATAATAAAATAATAATAATAATAATAATAAAAAAAAAAAGACACCGAAGGGACAACGATCAAACAAAAGAGGTAGATATGAATAACGCATTAAAAAATACACCGACATTATCCTCAAAGAACACCCTGCTTTAGTTTTTGCAACAGCCATGTCGGGGAGTTTGCGACGTAGAACCAAAAAAAAACCCATACAACCTTAACCCAAGCATCAAAGGAAATGAAAACAGCGGACACATAATGAACACACATATTTTTCAGTAACAACAAGACGAAATATAATTGCAGACGTTTTGCGGCAAAACACTGGCGCTGTAGCATGATTAATACTTGGGCTTAAAAGGGAAAATCTGCGACTCTTCAAAAAACAAAACAAGAGAAGAAAATTCGAAAAAAGAAAAGCGACCCATTGGAGAAAACGTGAGTTTTGGGAAAAGTTTGTAGATGGAACAATTTCGAATGGGTAATCGATCTAAAAGTGTTACTATACCCCCCAAAAATATTTAAAGTTGGAATTGGGGCTTTCAATGTCTCTATTTACATTAAATGACCTCGGCTGTATGTTTAGATATTTATTTTATGGCCACTTTTAACTATCACACTCAGATAGAAAGCCGTGATTGTTTCGTAATTGACAGGGCTAGCTTAGGGGGGGCCGGGAAATCATAACCCCCACTTTACGCCAACTGTTTAGTCAACCGGGTTTCAACGCAAGCGGTGGGGGTTTGAATTTACCCGTCTACCTATGAATGAGAAAATTTCTCATTCCAACACTCCTCCTCAATTTCTCAATATCGACTCCTGCAATTTTAAGCTCCTTATGCCTGTTAAAAACTCTGGGCTAAAAGGGTTTTGTCATAATGTCAGCCCTGATTTTTCTAACGGAATGTAATTACAAATAAACCCCTTTATTGATACAAATTCAAATGTAAATTTTATATTTTAGCCCTATTCCCCAAAAATATATTTCATTTTTTTTTAGTCCCCAAATTTCAAGACCTAATACATTCAGGTTAAATTACAAACATGAGTCAACAAAATTTAACATTCAACAAAAGAAAACTATAATTCATTAAATTTTCAATCAAACGCCACATATACTCCTCATAACATGCAATTTTTTGTGCACATTTTCTTCCACATGCCTATCTTTTTAGATCCATCATATAAAACTGTTTTAATTCGTTAAATATTTTATTACTATTATTTTATTATTATTATTATTATTATTTTTATTATTTTATTTTATCGCTGGTTAGGGGAAGACAAACTCAGTCGATTGAACCTTTCCAATTTTGTTTATTAAACTAACCATCAAAATAGTATTTATGTAAAAACAAATAGAGATCCCACAACTAGGTCTACATGTTTGATTTTCTATCAAAAGTTTAAAAGTAAGCTAGCAAAGCACCTATGGGGTTACTTTAAAATTTTTATTTTTACAAAAACCCCGATTCAATGTTCCCGAACAACCTTGTATTACTTTTAAACCTTTCCCGTGTTTTTAGTTATTTTTTTGAAATTGCTATAGAAATAACAGCTATCAAAGATCTGGCCTAGGGGGTTTAACGGGGGGTTTAACTGGGGGAAATCTTTCATTTTTTAATTTTCAGGAAACCTTTTTTAAAAAAGCAATTGACTTAGAAGCTTTTGGGTATCCATTCCCCCCGTCATTTTTATTCCCCAAAAAATATTTCATTCACCCAAATTTCCCCGTTCTAAAATTCATTGTAAACCCCTGCTTAAATTATCAAAAAACATCATTATTTTCTTCAAAACAGAAACATATCCACAAACAGAGAAGTAGATAAATCATACCACTGACAGTACATAGAGACACTTTCTCTTTACATTCCTGAAGCCTTTTTTTATTACAATAGTCAAATTGTCTATTCCATTTATTTGGAACTTGCTTCAAAACCTTTAAAATTCTGTTTAACTTTCAAACAGATTTTTACCCACGTCATACCCTTGGAGGACAATGTAAAAAATCTTCCTGAAGAAACCATCAAAAACGCAACCTTTTCGTCAAGTTTATCTCCAAAAATACAAAGAAGAGCTCGATTTAGGGAAACGGAGCATGGTTACATCAATCAAAAGCCTTTTTTTTCCAACCCCCTTGATTACTAATCAAGCCGTGTGGCGTTCTACATTCCCCTCCCACACACTTTAACAGGGGAAAACCCCTTTGTGGGACTCTATTTAGTTAGGTACTATGCCAGCATAAAATTTTTTTCAAAGAATTTAATTCATACTGTACTGCAGTAATCAATTCATATTTTCCCGAAAAGATTTGTGGTGTATTATTACGTAATCAACAGCACCAAAGATAAAATATTCTGCATCCCTGGAGTCTGGACAGAGACTATTTTTATATTCTATGTCTATGAATCAATTTTAGTGTTTTTGTCTATGTAAAATTAGCTTTATCTTTCCTTTTCTGCAACTTGCAAAAATGTTTCCGTTTCGGCCCATCATATTTGGGTGTCATTTTATTCAAAATGACCCTTTAGGGGAAACATTTTGCCTTTCAACTACACTATGATTTTTCATTTAATAATTCTTCCTTTCAGCTTCATCATGAACCCTTTGAAACTTCCAGAACTTTTGGGTTTTATTTTTGTTCGGGTTTCCCGACTTTATCAACATATTTGGAAAAATTTCCTTTTTCAGACTGGTTTTTTTTCTCTCTTTCTTTTCCTTTTCCCTTTAGGAAAAAATTTTTTTTACGAGTTTATTACCTTCATCAAAAATTTCATTTTTTCCCACTGAGTATTCTCCTTTTTCAAATAGCCACGCCTGTAATCATCAGTCAATAAACCAACATAATGTCCCCCGAACTTCGAGATTTAAATTTACCATGCAACAGTTCTTTCGGACAGGAGATGTGCACCCAAACACTCGCTTTTTTAAAACACTTTTATTTTTTTTTTTTCATCTACCACATTTTTCAGCTTTAACAAACTTTGTTGATGATATGGCCAACCTTTGTGCCATACATTATTGCACCTTTCATGCTGCCATCCCCTAGGGCCCACTCAGGTTGAAAACCCCAACCTGGGTTTGGGGTTTAGATAAAAACCCCTGATAAATTTGTCCTTTTTCAGTCCCCTTTAGCCAGGACCTCCCAAACTTTTCTCCATGATAGGCATTTTCCTTGGGGTGAAAAAAGAATTGGAAAAACCCCTTTACCATGCCCATGATATTTTATTGCTTATTTTAAATTTCAGGCTTGGCCTTTCTGTATATAATATAGGCCTATAGTTTTATGCATAAGGCTACATAATACTTTTACTTGCATACGTTAAACCCAATTGTAAGGTTCTTTTTTCTGATATACGTAAAATTTTTCAAGCAAATTACCATAATTATGTTTTATTAACAAAAAATAAAAAATTATTGTATTTAGTGTCTACCCACTCAGTTTTATAACTGATTTTTCAGTGGGGAAAAGGAAAAACAAATCAAATTTATTAATTTTAATTTTTTTTTTTCTTTTATTTTTTTTTATAGTACTATTTAAGTAGTACTTAGTTTGCAATTTTTTACTTGTTCACCAACCCTTTACATGTCTTTATTTGTATTGGTAGGCCCACTTATCAAAAGGGGCCAAAAAAACTTACTCTACTTTAATTTTCCCAACCCGGAAAAAAGATGAGTTAAAATTCAAGTCTTTGACAAAAAGCAATCTTTTAAGAGTTTTTATGAATTGTACCATGAACTCAAGGGGAAAAATCACATTCTTTCTCTAGGCATCATTTTCTTTTTGCATTTTCTTTGCAATATTAGGTAATAGGGACAGGCCCCCACTCAAATTGTTCTTTTTATACCTACATTTGGTTGGACATATGATCTGCCCTTTCAGAAACCAAATACCAAGCTCCTTCGTTTGAGTTAATTTTTTACTAGTTGTTGTGCCTCCCCTTTTCCCCCTGATTTTTCAACACTCGGCTGCTTGCCTGAAGTAGGTTTCTAACATGTTCACCTACTGAGACATGAAGCAATAGGCCCCCGGCTCTTTGTCCCCTTGGGACAGCACACAACGCATCAACACCCCTTTTCCCCGGCACTCGAAAAAGACCCGGCTTGAAGTTCCGCTACCTCCCGGGACCCCGGATTTATGTATGGGAGTGGGCTGTATAGCAATCACCCCGGGTTGAAGTCCAACTTCCCCTTTCCCCCGGCCTCCTGATGCCTCCGTCCCGCCCTCTAGCTCGCCCGTCCCCTGTCCATAAGCTCCCCTCCAGGGCTCCAGCATTTAATTCTTGGGGATTGCTGTTGTCGAGTTGTTGTAGGCTAGGTAACGGTAGTTTTAGTAGAGATTTGTGGGCGCTCCATCTTTGGGTGTGACGTCACGAAGTGCTGCTAGAAACTCGTTTCCCCCATGCAGCACCATGTGCAGACGTTAGCCCCCAGCACCCCATGGCGCCACAAAAAAAAACCGATAAGTACGGTTTTTTCTATTTTCCCTTGTTTTTACATCATGACATATTTCCAAGTAGCTCATGGACGGGATCTACCCCCCTGTCCATTAATTTGTCTGATATTAAAAAACTCTCCATTTTGTTATTTTTGTTTGCCCCACGACGAAAATATTTTACAAGTATGATTTTCCGAGTCACAGTTCGATGTTATTACATTTCCCCATTATCACAAAATTTTCACGCGATGGGGTCACTTTCCCTTTTTTGGTTTCCCCAAACTGGGTGGCGGGGGTAAGGTTAGGGTCGATTATCGATTTGGCGGCGACGATTTTGCCCACAATCCCCGCAAGATATAGGTAGGGCCCCCCCCTTAACCTAAAATATAGCGCCCAGGCATTTACAATGTTGCTGAACTCAAAAGTTTCCCGTCAGAGAAGTTGTTTCCCTTAAACAGTGGATTTAAAAGTTTTTTCCTCCATGATATCACAAAACCGGAAAATAAAATCACAGACACTAGTAGCTAGGCCCTGGCCTAGACCCTACCTAGAACTTTGCCTAGGGCGCGATCAAAGGCGTCAACGACATTCACTTTTTAACCAACTTATGCACACTGGGCCAATAACCTGTTGGGAAATTGGGGTTTTTTCAATGTTCTCTATTTACTTTTAAAAGACCTCGGCTGGATGTATTTAGATATTATTGTATGGCCACTTTACATCTATCACATCAGAGTCAGAAAGCACGTGATTTTACATAATTTACAGCGGCTAGCTTAGGGAGGCCCGGGAAATCATAACCCCCCCCTTTACAGCCAACTGTATGTAGTCAACCGGTTGCAACGCAAACGGTGGGGTTTTAATTTACCCGCTCACATATGAATGAGAAATTTCTCATTCCAACATGAAAAAATCAAGGGTTTACACAAAACTGAAAAATGAAAAAAATTGTTCACGAATATTTGGGTAACTTAAACAAAAAGTAAGTTCTCTTGCTAAGAGATTAAAAAAAATATAAAAATGTAGCATTAGAAAGAAAAAAAATGAATGTTTAAAAAAAAGGAAAAAAAAGTTTTTCCAAAAAAATACTATTTTTTTATTTAGTTTTTGTTTTAGTTTTAGGGCGCTTCAACGGCAAAGATTACGCGCCTCCCAGATATTAAGTTACCCTTGTATGAATGTAAAAAAAACGGTTTTTAAAAAGGTTAAAAGTGGTTCAAACTTTTCATAAAAAAAATTGCCAAGGTCGTATAATTGTAGACAGCCAAAACGGGGAAAAAAGGGAAAACAGCTAAAGTTGTTATGTAAAAAAAGTCAAATTCCAAAAACAAAAAAATTTTAAAATTAATTTATTAAAAACAAGGAAAC
>JAMZAV010008594.1:0-28493 GCA_024449915.1 Sweltsa coloradensis
TCTAAACATCGAAAAAAGTCAGTCGAATTCCCGAGGGGCCGACTCGAACTCGAGCCGTGACCTCCCGATCAGAGTCAGCACGAGCTATCTGTCGGTGACGCGCCCCAAGATTTCCCCAAATCACGTGAACTTGTTAGAGACATCTTCATAAAGATAAATCATCGTTTCACTCTCCGAACAAAATTTAATCCACTTTTCAATAATCCATGTGATCAGCGTTGCATGATGCTCTGCGAGAAAATGTGTTTATTCCCAATAAACAAAACACGTTGCTTGGTAAAATATTGTAAAAAAGCAATTAGCAGTTGGGTTGTTTTTTTGTTGTTGGATGTAGATTGTAGATCGGTAATCGTATCTATCTTGTATCGGTCTTTAAATAAAGGAGGAAACTAAATAACAAGGTATCGATTGACAAGTATTGCAAAAATAAATTACATGTTGAGTACATAGTATTCTTCTGCCCGTTTATAATAAAACATAATGAGATATGCAAATTGCATCGAGCATAGATCGGGAGTAGCATTATCCTTCATAAAAACTCCGGGACGCATTTCTCGCTCACGCCTTCGAAAGTTATCGTTAGTCTACTTAACTTTGATCGGTAATCAGACATGAACATGCATTTACCTGAGTTATTGTAATGACAGTACTTTGTAAAAACAACAAGAATATGCCAAACTTTACTATATGGAGACGTTTAAACTTTTACGGTACATATTCAAGCAAGATTAACTTTAAAAAACACTCATAAATTTTCAGATCTGAAATAAGTTCACTATTTGCTATTTAGAGATTTTCCCTTTCCATGCCCGTCCTCCAGAAAAAGTCGCTGGATTCTATTGAACACTTCTCCCTCCACTTTGTAAGAGGTGAAAATATATCGACGCTGCGATGACAAATTGTGACACTTTTCTTTAAAAAGTTGTGTTTAATGATACAGTTACCGAGTAGGAGGCATGTTGGGACTTTCAGGCGCCAGTTTGCGAATGTGTGAACTTTTCCCCCGTTAACAGATAACGGATCAAAGTTTTGGGAGGGTATCGCCTTTAGATCAATTTTTCAATCTAAAGGTGAACATTTTACACTCTGCTTGCAATAATTTAAACACCGCGCATGTTTTCAAATCCGCGATTTTGACATTCAAATATGACGGAAAACTGGTAAAATGATTAAGTGTATTACTACTAAAAAGCATGGTCGCACACAGGGTAGAAACCAGGGGTGCATCTATCCCTTCTCGGACGCAAACCAATTCGTAAAGCGATTTAAATTTTTTACTTTACGGAACTAAAATTGCCGTTTATGACATTTGAAGTACTTTTTCTCAATAATTGACGGCTTGTGAAATGTGATTTTCCTACTTGGATGATGGATTCCACGCCAATGAAAACTACAAAATATAAATACATTTTACGTAAACAAAACATCGGTAAGCTATCTTCGACCAAATAGATCAATTAAGAATGCATTATTTTAAACATCACAAAATAAGTTTAAAATAAAAAAATCTTTACACATTTTGTTGGTTTCTGGGGAGACAAGTGTCCCCTTTTGCCCCTTTGTGGGTGCCCACTGCCCATGAACAAAATGTATCAGATCTGGTTTATTTGCAAAATGTTAGTTAAATTATTACTTAGAAGCCAGAATTTGTTTAGTTTTAGCATATTTTATATAAAGGTGCCCAGCGTTGGGTCATTATGCGCCTGCCTCTAACCTAAATGAGCGGGGAAGGGGGAGTGTCGGTTAATAGAGGTAAAACCTCGAGGAGGTATCGACCTTGGCTTGGTGACAAGGGTTGGCATTTGGGCGTGTTTTCTTACCAGCAGAGCCGCATGCTCTGGGTCAAACTTGTCCCGTGCCCAGACGGGGTGAAATATAAATTCTATCATTCCCAAACACTTATTGACTAATAAATAAATCCGAATTAGCATACAACTAAAAATCTTCTTAGGCCTAATTACAATCGTCAATTATCATTTAATGCGTAGGCCTATGCCTATTGACGGGGGTTATAAAATTCTGGGGAAATAATATTATTTTGCGTTTTTAGTTTAATTTATTTACAAATTCATAATGATAATACCACAAAAATGTAAGTTTTACCCAATACATCCTAAGAATACCATTTCAAAAACTAAATCTAAACCATCCCTATTTAAAATTTTAATTCACCAACAATTTGAATCCCAATTGATCAGTAGGTATCATCAATAAATTAACTAGGAAACGCTCAGTTGGACGCGTTGATAAGCGAGCACGTGCTATAGCTAGACCCACATTGCATATTTTTTTTAAATTTTAAAATTTGCGACGTTCGCTGTCCACAGGGCCATGTTTCCAATATTATTTATTATTGCCAAGGTATTTGGGTAAACCCGTGTGTAAACCTTTACTTTTGGGATAAAATCCACCGCCATCTAAAGGACCTTGACTCCTTGGGAAAACTATTTAAACTTTTGGGACAAATAATACACTGCTTCCTCAAAAGCATTTTGATTACTTCTAGGTGGCAGTGCTTAGAAACTTCGCACGTCTTTCGTTGCCATGCAACGTTACTTTTGTTATAATGTAATTTTCCCTCTACACTACTTATCGGATCAAAAAAAAAATTTAACATATTCGTGACCGGACGGACATTCTAAATGATTTGGCCACCTCAGATTTTGTCGCCGTTTAGTTTGAAAAAAAAACTTTCGATTAACTTTAATGTAACTTTTTAAAATATTGAACGATTTTGCCACAAAACTAATGGCATTCAAAGCAGATCCCAAGCTTGCGGATGGTCCAAATTTCAACTCGATCCGAACCTCCGTTCGACCGCTATCATGGCCAAAAAAAACTCCGGACTTTCCGTTTCCCTGGTAACGGTTACTTTGTTATAATATAATTTCCATCTACACTACTTATCGGAACAAAAAAAAATTAAAAATATTCGTGACCGGACGGACATTCTAAATGATTTGGCTATTCAGTTTTTTTGGTCCCCGTTTATTTTAAAAAAAAACTTTCGTTTTAAATTTTAAATGTAACTTTTTAATTTTTTGAACGTTTTTTGCCAAAAAAATTTAATGGCTTTTCAATCGAGAACGAAGCTTGGGGGAAAGGGGCAAAATTTCAACCGATCCGAGCCTTCCGTTCGAACGTTTTTGGCGAGTAATAAAAAAAAACCCAAAAACAAAAAAAAAAAACCAAAAAACAAAAAAAAAAAAAAAACCCAGGGGGAAAAAAAATTTTTCCGGAAAGAGTCAAATGGAAACGCTCCCCTTTTCGCTGGTTCATTTATACTTTTCAAATTTGGCCCCAACTAAAATTCTTTATTCTGTCTCCCATTTTTAATTTTTTTTATTTATTGTCCTCATTTGTAAATTTTTTTTAAAAAGAATCCATGTGCCCGTTAGGGCCCCCGGGCAGCCAAGCCGGGGGTGTGCGTTTAAAACACTGGGCCCACCTTATACAGAAAGCAGATTTGGGGGTTGATTTCGGGGTGTCCCCCAACCGTCATGAAACGTATGTGTTTAAAAAAAAAACTAGGGGGGGGAAATAAAGGGGGTTTTGGTACGGGGTTTCCTACAACACACCCAAAAATTTATTTGATGTACGAACATTCCTTTTTGGTGAAAAAAGACTTGAATCAGCTAAAAAATTCACTTTAAAGGGGTATTTAACCGCAAAACTCAAAAAATATATTTCTTTTCGGGCGAACTAGTAATGTTTTTTACCCTCAACAGAAAAATTATTGGGGCCCCCCTGACCTCCCAAAAAAAAATTTTTAAAAACATGACCATTTCGACAAAGGAAAAAAAAGGAAAAAATCTCCCATAAAAAAATAAAGGGGGACGTTCTTTTTTTGGCCCCGTCCCTTTGGGGGGGATTTTGCCCAAAAAAAATTTTGGGCCATTATGACGTATTTCGACACCCTTTTCTGTAAATTCTTATTTTTTGTTTTTTTTAATTTGGGAAAGATTCGGTCAAAATATGTGATAACCAAGAGGGGGTGGATTTTGGAATGCTTTTTTTTTTGGGGGTTTTTGGGGGTATTTTTTGGGCACAGTTTCAAGACACATATTAAAAAATGGGTTTAAAAGATTGGTACTGTGCTCTAGTTCTATGTGGACCAAAAAGAAAACAGGTTAAACCCCATTTAGGAAATTTTCCAAAACCCCCCAAATTTTTGCCAATTTTTGGATCAAAAAAAAAAGAAAAAATTTGTTTTAAAAACCCCAGTTACAAAAATATAAATTTTTTTAAAAGGTCATTTTAGTGCAGTATTGTGCTATAAAATCACGTGGTAAAAAAAAATTTTGGGGTTTTCAGCCCCTTTTAAAGGGGTTTAGTTTACTGACTACTGACTACTGTCTAATTCCCTCAGTTTCAATTGGCCCCCGATTTTGACCAAACGGGTGGGGCTACAAAGTTCATATTTTAAAAGGGGCATTAAGGGAATAGTTAGGGAGTTCCTTTTTAAAAAAAAAATCTTGAAAAAGTTTCTGTAAGGCTTTCCCAAAAAAAGGGTTTTTTTATAAGCCTTATCAGGGGATACAATCAAAAAAGAACTAAGTTTACCGGGGGACTTGACAATGATCGCCTTAAATCTTTGGGCCACTAGATATTTTACATTAAATTTTTAATTTGAATTTCCCCAGTAATTAAATCGACTTTAAAAAAATTATTATATTTTAACAATATAATTTTGCAATGGAACTTGAAAAAGAAATGAGATCCCACACATAACAAAAACTTGTAAAAATACAGCCAAACCTTACACACTCAAAAGAAATGAGATCTAAAAAAAAGGGCCATGCTCATCTACCCGTCCACATTTGCGCATTATTAATTCATAAACGTACAGTGTGCAGTAACAACATCCTAGAAAAGCTTGGCAAAATAGAATTTGCATGACCATTACGTTTAAATTAAATTTAGAAAAATAAAATTTGGGGATGAACTATTACGTTTAGGCTAAATTTATACTAGTTGCAAACTCTATTTTGCCAAGCTTTTCTAGGATGTTCTTACGGGACACTGTATGTTTATAAATTAAGAATGCACAAAAAGTGAAAGGGTAGATGAGCTTGGTCCTTTTTTAGGTCTCATTTCTTTTGAGTGTGTAAGGTTTGGCTGTATTTTTACAAGTTTTTGTTATGTGTGGTATGATAGACGTTAAATAAATATATCAATAATTAAACATTAATCCGAATTATTATTATATGGCCATAGTCAGTGTAGTGTACTGTATACCCATTTCCAATTCAAATTTAGTGCACACGACTTTCTATTGTAATTTTTATATTCTTTTAATGTTATATTAATCATTGTATGCTATATATTATGTATACATTATTGTATATTTGCTTTTGCTTTGACGTTGTTTGTATACATAATATATTATCTGGCACCCCCTGGGCCCGGGCGGATACATGCACATTTTAAAACTCTTAATTCTTAGCCACATGCTTACCCTAACCGATTGCCAGTCACCATAAACTAATAATGGGAATTGGGAAAAGTAAATCGGTAATAGTAGGATCATGATAGGAACACTTCTTAAATTTAGTACACCTCTATAAAACTACGTGGATGTTTTTAATTTTTGTTTTCATTGCAGACCATGAACCAAGTTTTATTGAATGTTTTGTTTATGGATTTGAAAATATTTTGCTAGTCTTGCGTTCAAACTAGAAAATATGGTCTAAATTTGTGGTCGTAGGCGTTTATCCACAAAAAATCCTATATAATTCCAAATATCGTAGTCTACTTTTGCCTAACCTTGTCTAACATAAGCATCATCCTTTATGTTTTCATTGGAAATATGTTTTTCTTGTGCTAATTTGAGGCTAATAAAGTTCCTCTATTTACTGAAATTTGATTGGATTAAAAATATATTTAAAGCTCGCGCTATTGTGTTTTGCACAGTGGTAGGAGTGGAAACATGCGGCGTTTGGTTTTGGTCACAGGTGGAGTGGCAGCACTGCACCAGTTGTTTTTAAATCATGGCCCCTCAGAGACGGGTTTCGAGGTCTACCTTGTCAAGAAAATCGCTCGGCAGCATTACTGGGAAAGAAAACAACTATTTGCGGGGTCTGGGTGACTTCAAAGCTAAACTGAGAAGACGAGAATCTCTAAGATCTTCAAAGCATCTCCGAGTAAGTACTTCCCAAACGTCATTATCGGTTAGCCCTGCTCACAACCGTTTAGGTTATGTACATTGTACATTCACAAGTAAATACTGAAAATGATACCCTTTTAAGGCTATAAACCGTTGATAATATCCCACGAAATTAATTTTGTGGTAATTGATGTTATATTAATGTAAAGTTTTGAATGGGGCAATCTAGAATAGAATGCCTTCACATGCAAAGTAAAATGTTTGACAGCTTGAGGCAAGTACGTTACATTTTCAAATATGGAACGAATACAAACAACCAGTTGTCGGTAAGTGCTGCTCTCTCGCAACAAACTTCTGAACTACTCTTCGTAGGTATACGAATTTGTTGCTAGAGAGCGCCACCAACCTCGTCCGTGCGACGTACGCGCGTTATTTGAATCGCGAGGCGACGGTGATATAGCAACGTGGGGGAGACCCGAAATCGCTAGATTCTTTTCTCGGTACCCGACAACGGGTTGTGGACCATTCTGAAGCCAAATGTAGCCATACAATAGGGAAGGCTCCTCAGTCGTAGATATTAGCGCTGGTGTACCTACATAAAACACCATCGCCATAGTTTATAGTTCACTATGAAGTAAAAACTGTCTATTCCACAGTGGTAGGCCTACAAAGTTTTACGTTTACTATTTCCCGCGATTTTATTGTGAAAAAAACGTGTGACTCATAACCCTGTAGATAGCGTTGTTTATGAATGGAATATTGACCGTGCGGTCTTCTAGATCATGGAGCTAAATTCACCTCTCGGCCTTTAATTTTAATGCTCATGTTAATTTTATAGAAATCAATCTAGAAAGAAGAAAAAAAAATGTTATTAGGCCTATAAAACTATGGAGTTATAAATAGTAGCCTATGATTTAAACCATTAATTGTTATAAATCTAGGCCCTACACAAATTTGCAAATGTTAGGCTATCTTGTTATACAATTTATTTTTTTTAGCATTTTTAATCATAGGCTAGGCCTACTAGGCCCAAGAAACAAATTTCATTACAAAAAGTCTTCTCAAAAGAAATCAAAATCACCAAAAATGATTTTTTTCAATGACCACACGATGATTGGTTGTAGGGTTATGACGTTTTACCCTGTTTTCCCCGCCATTATTACGTGTAAAACAAATTCCAACTCGCAACCTTCTCGTGGTATGGCCCGTGATTAGGGGAGTTTTACTCCCTGAAACTAATGGCGAGCTCTGGGTCGTCGTCGGGGAACTTTCCCCTTCCCTTTGACTACCTCCCTGACGGCGACGACAATGACAACACGGACGGATGATGACAAGACGACCACGACGTGGGGGAACCCCTGCCCTCCCCATATGCTTGTGGCTGGTTCTGACCAGCACAGGCCTGTCTACCCCTTGTCCCCCCTTGCCACCATACGTTCCTCCCTTCGTCTCGATTAGCCAAGTTGCATAAATATGAGACAATATCCAATCAGTAAAATTTAAGCTCACTTTTATGACAGAAAATATTTAATAAATAGGGCTAACAAAAATTTGATATTTATGTAATCAGAAACTGGCCATGAATAGGCCCTACAGTAGAACAACAAAAAAATGTTGTGACTCTTCCCTATTACAAGTAGGGCCTATGACTGGCATTGTCTGTAGGCTACCGTATTCATTTCTGTCAATAATAGTTGACATCTACAAGAACAAAATATGTTAATTCGAAAGTAAGGCCTGAGTAGTATGGCTCTACTACCTAGGCCGACCTAATTACTGAGTTATAACTATAGGAAGCTTCGCAAACGCTTTTTCAGGCGCGTTGTTGGATAAGCGTATGTTTTTTTAAACGAAAAAAAGTGTAAAATTGCGATTTTCATGAGAAATTTATTTTTCGATTGCGCTTAAATTTTACACAATATAAATTCATAAAATTGAGGTTCTGTGAAAATATCATTACAATCGGATAAAGCATGTAGGTAGGTGTTAATTATAAGTCGAAGAAATTTAAAAAAATCGTAAAATTGCGATTTTTTTAGTGAGCTAATTTTTCGATTGCGCTAAAAAACGTGGCAATTCTAAGTTCAGAGATTTCGAAGGCCTCCATAAAATTTCATCGCAATTGGAGTATCGGTTTAGCCGGAATCGTGTAGACAAACACACAAAAATTACAAAAAAAAGGATTTTTTCTCTCTAGTGTAGTGAAATGGAATCTTCGCTTCGCTCACTACACTAGCTACGCTCATCCAATAATTGCGAATAATTATTATATCACACATTTTGAGCTAGTCTTGCGGGCTAGGGCCGTGTTTTATGGTGGATTGCCACGGTCATGGCTCTCTATAGCTATTGAGAATTTACAATTCCGTTTGCTTTATTACGAGATGAGGGGAGGCATAATACAGCATTGTCAGCGGTTCGTGAAATTTCGAGAACGATGCAAAATATCTAAAAACTATCCCCCTATATTTGGTTTTGGAATTCCTTACCATCTATCCAAAACCAAGTATAGGGGGGGACTGGTAGGCTATAATCGGAATCAATTTGAGGGGCACTCACAGCGGGCTTTAATTACGAGATAAAACGCGAGGCAAGTAAGCCTACTGTTTAGTGCGCTATTACTGGAGGCATGTTTGTTTTTTATTCAAAGCCTATTGCCCAAAGTCCTATCCTATCATTTCAAAATATAGGCCAAGTGAAATGTCAATTTAATTTATAGGCCTGCTTGATTTAGTGCCAACATTTGCAAATTCCAAGGCAATACAGCTACAAATGTGAGCAAATGTGTGTATGGGCCTACTGTATCACACTGTAAACTATTGAAATTGTAAAAAGAAGAAACATAAAGTTCTACTTTCTACTCTGTTGTAGTGTGGTAAGGTCTATTCAATATTACTATTACTGTAAAATATCATGCAATATTCGTTTTACCGGTAGTGAGACCTTTAGTTTGCTTGCACTAAGTGCACAACATTCTCTAATGTTTGCTTGGTGATTGGATGAGCGTAGCGAGCGAAGCGAAGATCCATTCTACTACACTGGAAAAAAATCCAGAATGTTTTCTTTTCTTTTTTCTTTTTGTATTTTTGTCTGTTTGTTAACACGATTCCGGCTAAACCGATACTCCAATTACGATGAAATTTTCTGAAGACCTTCGAAATCTGAACTAAGAACTGCCACGTACGAAAAATCGATTGAAAATCTATTTTCTCATGAAAATCGCAATTTTACGTTTTTTTCGATTTTTAAAACATTTCTTCGACTTATAACGTCTACATGCTTTATCCGATTGTAATTATTTTTCACAGAACCTTTATTTTATGAATTGATATATTCGTGTGAAATTTGAGCGTAATCAAAAAAATATTTCTCGTAAAAATCGCAATTTTACGATTTAAAAATTTTAACATTCCTTCGACTTAATAACACCTACATGCTGTATCCGATACCGATTGGGATGATTTTTTCACAGCACCTTAATTTTATGAATTAATATATTCGTGTGAAATTTGAGTGTAATCGAAACATTATTTCTCATGAAAATCGCAATTTTATGCTTTTTTTTTCGTTTTTAAAAAAATTACGCTCATCCAACAACGCGCCTGAAAAAGCGTTTGCGAAGCTTCCTAGTCTAAAAGAAAAATTACAGCGATAAATCAATTCTAAACTTGTAATGCATGACTGCAGGGCCTATATTGTGTTCTACGAAACACTTTGAAAATGCATTTGTTTTCAAATTAAATTATACAACTTGCGTGTACAAGATCACGGTTAGAAGTCAGTACTACGTCAATACCATGGTCAATACGTAAAGAAGTGATAGATTTGTTTGTTTGTGTTTATTAGCATCGTAGTGGACTATTAACCAAATTAAGTAACTGCAAAATTCTTCCTTTTCTCTATTGTTCGTCCGATTGGTTATAGGACAATTTTAATTTATACCTACTTAAGTTGTACACCAGCAATTTCTGCGACTGCGTAATTATCCCGGTAGCCCCTACCTTATTGACTTATTGTTATTTGTATTACCGTTACCGCAGATAACAGATTAAAGTGGTAGTACCGTCATCCGACAGCCAATATAAATCCGTTAGTGAACAACTGAAAACTTGTGTCATTTCTTTCACGTTAAAATCAAATACGAAAATAATGTTTTGCCTTTTCAAGTTGGCCGTCCACAAAAAATGTAACGCAATTGGGGGGGGGGTTAACGTTAATATGTTTTCAGCATTTTATATAGGCCTATAGGCTCAACAGTGAAAAGAAAGGGGCGGTTAATTTGGTCAAAAATTGTGTGACATCATTGGACATAGCTATGAAATATATGACATGTCTCGAGTTCACTTCGATCTAATACGGAGATAGCTGAAGGCGGAACTGACGTCACTATTACAAGTGTGAAATGAATGTTGATGGGGTGTTGTCTTTTAATCGCATGCTTTGCATATCTTAACCCTTTTCGAGAAATATCTAACGGGTGAGCGTATAGCCTACCTTGATGTGACAATACCAGTGTTTAAAGGAAGGACTCCGTGCGTGGACGGTCGACTTCACCAGTGAATCCACTCGTATAGTCTAATTCTAATATATCTTCAAAAGCGATAATTTGAGATGCTTTCGGACAAAATTCAGATTCCCGTTCAATGGTGGTTCGCGGTATTTATTTCTGCCATTAGTAGATAAGTGAGTAACAATGCCTTACTGCAACAGAGAATGCATCTGCGAATCTCGAGAGATGCCAGTAGTGACAGAGGAAGAAGGTCTTGCTAGTCGAGTGGTCAAATCAAAGAGACATTACTTGTATTTGACGGTAATATCAGCAAGTCTGCCTTCACGAAGAGAATGCCGGCTGTAGTAAGTACTACTAATTAGAATACTCAAGTAAATATACAAATCATGCGCCTACGTGCTGTAGTAATGAGTAGGCAAACTAATATAATATTATATTTCAATAATTATTAGTAGCAACAATCAGTAACGTGTTGCAGTAAAGATTTTCCTATTTTCTAATCGTTCTGTGTCGGCGGCGGCTGTAGCCTGTTTGGTACTACCAGTACCATGACAATTATTGAACTATCTACATGCACTTCGTACATTTCAGTACTACCGCGGTAAGTACAGAATACGAAATACGGTACACCAAGAAAATGTTGACTTTACATTTTTATCCTAGTTGCCGATTATATATTGTTACATAGGCCTACATTACTGTTCCACGGAGTTCAATTTAACATTGTCCGGGCCGCGGGCGCCACAAAACAAGTTGGTGTATAATTTGTTGAACTGCAACAATAAATGGAAAGTGCATGATTTGGCACGAATGTACAATGTACAAAAAGCAGGACCTTAATCTTTATCAAATTGTCGTCCTTAGTGTGTGAAGTGTGTGAATATGTGAATTTTCGTGCAATTACGTGGTTGTCATGCATTGCTTTAGGCTCGAGCACAACATTAGTATCAATCTATGTGGTGAAATCTTCTCACGGTGTACGAACCGAGCTCGTCAAAACTAAATCTTTGTAAAACGTTTCCCGAGAAATTTGGACTTGAAAACAATATTTACAAAAAATGAATCGTAATTAAATGGATAGGAAGATGATGAGAATGTGGTTATTATTCGTGTTCGGATTGTTAGGTTGTAATAATCTTATCTGTTAACGTGTAACAATTATTATTTTTACTAAACTGTCTAAGCTAATTTGACAGTAATATCTTCGAAAATTTGGGCAAAGGTACTAAAAAAAAAGAAAAATTCTAGTGGGCCTATCACGAATTTAAAAATTTGAGTTTAACCTACATCTCGATTTAGCTCGGGAAACTCTTACGTATTAGTATTTAAAAAAAAATTTCGTTCGTGTTGAGTTGGATTTTGTAATTTCTGGATTAGGAGTTGAATTTGGATATATGGAACAACAGGACTCGCCTATTTCTTTTTTATCGCATTGAAAAGTCTAGTCAAGAATCGGTCTAGAACGTAACGTATTAACCCAATATTTGTTAGGTTAGAGGCTGGAATTAAAAGTTTGTAACTATGTAGGCCTACTAATTTCAAATTGCTAATTTCATTTTACTGATCATTATATGAAATTGTAGTTCTACAATAAACATGCATTTTTCTCTTTAGTAGGTACCTTACGTTAATATTGTGCTCTGACTTCAGCTGTTTTTCTATTGTTTGGATTTCGTGTAGCTTGGATAGACCTTTAATATTTATTTACTTTTTATCCTTATTATTAACGCCATTAAAAAAACAAAACAAAATTTTACATCCTTATTGTAAAATGGAAATGCCCAAAAAAGCACTTGTTAATCGGAGGTCATGTTCTGTTTTTCCTGATAACGTGCAACGCACGCACAGCCCGAACGGGCGTAAAAGAAAGTGTTTCTAGGCCATAACACGGGGTAAAGATCAAAGCTTTTTCCAAAAGATGGTTTCAGTGAAATTTAACATGAAATTAGCTTTTTGGTTTTTTTTGTTGAATTTTTAAAATTTTTGCCACAACTTTTTTTAAATAAAATTTTAATATAATATAATAATAATAATATAAATATATATAAAAAATTAGTTTGAATTTCAAAGGGGGACAACAAAATGATAAAAAAAAAATGATTATGTTAAAAAGGGGGAAATGCGTTGAACTTTTTATTTTGGTAACTGCCCTAACTATTTTTAAAAAACATTTTTTTTTTTAAAAAATTCCCTTTGCTTTACTGTCATAATACACATTAATAAACGTAAGATACAGTTTTAATTTTTTACTGATTGAGCCCCCGACGGTTGACAAACCCAAATTTTTTTTTTTTAGGGACGCATACAGAAAAAAACGGGTATTGCATGTTTTTTTTTTAATGTAATAAAATCATCACTCTTCCCCAGGGTTCACCTTTGGAATGTTAATTTCCCAAAAAAATAAATGAAAGGGAAATTTTTCCTGATCTTGACAGTGGCATGTTGAGTCGTCACGATAGGCCCGAGATAATTTACCATTTTGCGGGATTTGCA
This sequence comes from Sweltsa coloradensis, assembly GCA_024449915.1. Classification (NCBI taxonomy): domain Eukaryota; kingdom Metazoa; phylum Arthropoda; class Insecta; order Plecoptera; family Chloroperlidae; genus Sweltsa; species Sweltsa coloradensis. The sequence continues at coordinate 13,110 of JAMZAV010008594.1, forward strand.
CCTGCGGGGGAAGTAGGCCTATGCTTGATTTAGCGATGTGCTATTGTAGGAGTGTTGAGGGGCTAACTGCAGGATCAGTGAAATTTTAAAACTTGCCTTAACCCTGTTATGGAATCAATAAAGTAAAGGCAGTCACCTGAAGGCAAACCTGCAGATTTTATCCAATAAAAAACCACTGCACAGGGCAAATTTCTCTTCCGCCTTTAATTATTTACCGGTTATACCGGCCTGCAGAAGGGCACGAGATTACGCTGGGGGCAAGCGGGAGAGCGCTTGTAAAATTTTTGCCCCAAAAACGGTTTTGAGTTTAAACCCATTCTGCGTTTTCGAATAAAATTAACGTTTTGGTTCGGGGGGTTTTGTTAATGTGATTTGATACTGTTTTTGGGTACTTTAAAGCTACCACCTGTTTCTCAATCCAAATGAATGGATTTAAAAATTTTTTAAAATTTTTCCTCATTTTAAGTTTCAACCCTTATTTCTATGGGATTTTTATAAGAAATTTCGGGACCTCACCAGTTTTCTTTGTAAAAAACTGTAATGCCCAAAATTCGGGCATATTGAAGACGGGCCCATTCGCTTTGGCAAACAAAGGGAAGGCCCTCAGGATAATTCCCAATTAATTTTTGTCCCGTTTTTTTCCAAAAAACTAATTTTTAGAACTTCAACAAAGAATAATTGCTTTAATTTGGGTTTTTTAATGTACAAACAATAAACAAAAGGGGGTCTAACGATTTTTTAGAACTGACCGTTTTTTTGTAATCGAATAAATATTTGCACAGGGTTTTTTTGTCTGATAGCTCTTTTTCCGGAAAAACGGTTTACCGTACCGGGGAGGCTTACAGTCTGGAAACTTTATAACAATAAAAAATTTTAGGGAACCTTCGATTCTTTAAAATTAAATATGTAAATTTTTTTTGGGAAAATAGAGGGTTTTTTTTTATTTTAGGAGGTTTCATATCGAGAAAAAATTTTTTAAAAATTTTCACTTTTACTGTTTTATTGATCGAAGCAAGGGGCAGGGCCCAAAAACGATCTTCCCTCAACGCTACTATGAAAAGCGTTTACAAAATGGCCCAGAAAAACAAATGAAAAAATAAAGTCCTGGCGTATACAAAAAATATGGAGAATCTTGTGGGATTTCCGTGTAAAAAAAACCCCCGAGCGCATTACCAAAAAACTTCGGGGGCCCTTCCCTGAACTTTTTTAACCTTCTCACGGCAAACCAGTTGGGCCTGCCCCGGGGACCTTTTCATTAGCTTTACTGGTATCAAATTGGGCCCTTAAATTTCATTTCCGGGAAATTTTTTATGTTTTTAAAGGCCCCGGGGCTAGCAAATTTTCAATTTACCCCTTTTATGTTTTTGGACGTTTTGTAGAGCACGTTAAAGTGTCTGGCTGGGGGGACTGTTTTCGAGGAGCGCGGGCGATAGACTAGCTCTTCAGTTGGACGGGCGTCGAGCATCGAGGTCGGACGTTTGTGACGCTTGCCCCGCGGGGGACGCCTTAAAGAGGGGACAAATGTCAAAAAATAACAACAACAAAAACAACAACAAAACTCGTGTTTGGGGGTTTTGTCGTGTTTGGGGGATCGATCTGTGCAAAACAACCTTGTCAACAAAATATAAAATTTTTTTTAATAGTGGCAAGATTTTTTGTTAGTTTTAGGATTTAAAAAAAAATGGGTGTTTTCCAAACCCTTTTAAAAAATTTTTTAATTTTTTTATTTTTTTACTGTTTAAAACCAATTTTTCTTTGGGATTTTTTCGCACTGTTTAAAAAAAAGCGATTTCGGTGTTAAATTTTTTTAAAATTTGGTAATGGGCTTGTATAGAAAACCCCAAAGTTTAAAAGGGTGGTTTTTTACGTGAGCGTGATCCCGGGGTGGGGTCTTCGCAATGTATCGGGGACGCTTTTAAAATCCCTGGCCCGAGCACGAGGGGGGACCAAGTGCCCAAACCCCGGGGGCGACCCCCGCGCCTGGCGACGTCCGGGCCCCGGGGCCTGAGGCGTCGCGGCTCGGGATGGGGGGCCCAGGGTGGACAAGGGGGGACGGGGGTCAACAGGCACACACCGGGGGCCCCAGGGGGAGGGGGAAGGTTTTCTTTTGGGGAACCCCGACGAGCCGGCCGGGGAGAGCATTAGCAAGATGGGGGGACTGAGGACGGCAATGAGGGAGAGGAGGAATAACACGCAGAATGGTGGTCATAAGTAAGCTAGTAGAACTAGCTTTCATGATAGACTCACACGTTGTATGGAAATCAATCCAGGAAAGAAAAGCACCTCAGCCGGGTATTTAGGTCTCCCGATTACCGATCGGATGCTATACCCATATTTTCGTTGCCGTACTGTTCCAATCTATTCACATACAATGCACCTTCAATCCAGAAGTCGTCTCGGTAGCTTTGGGGTAGTATAGATCATCCGACTGGCAATCGGGAGACCCGGGTTCGATACTCTGCTCAGTCGGCTGATATGTTTTTTTTTAATTTCTGTATGATTTCCATGTTATCACATACGGGATTAGGACTCGGGAGTGTTTGCCTGATGAAATTGTGATATTGATTGAAAGACATAGTTGATATTAGACGTCGTGACACGGTTATTTTGTCTATTGAAGACTGAGGGTTGTTTTGAGTATAGTGTACTCTGCAAAGTTTCTTGTTTAGTCCCATCATTATTCCTTTCAACTTGCAGGCCTATTTCTTATACTAAGATCTTTTTGAGTTTTCATAAGATGATTTTGGTTTAAATTTGAGGAACAAGTTGATTTTTTTGGAGCATGCAACGACGTTAATCGTACCATGAATCATCTACTCACTTCTACTTTTATGTATGTATACAATTACCACCTAAAAAACAACAACACACAATTCGTGTAATTGAATTGCTATCGCAGGGTTCCACTCTCGTGGTAATAAGTCCACGATGCTATCTGTCTGTCTCGCTCAGTAGTGTTAGTTTCGTTTTCATACGCCGCGCGCCGTGAAGTTTGGCCCTCTAGAACAGTGAACATGCCCGTACTTTGATTTTATTGACCCGCCTATCTTGATTATGCTTCTTGTGCTACTATTTCTGTTTCGTTTTCTAATTTATCCATGAAAGTAAGTTCTATAGTGACCGAGTTGAAAAGTGGAGTTATTAAATAATATTCTGTTTTTGTTTGGTTGGATATATGCAGCCACCTGCGTCTTACATTCAAATTACCTTGTCATTATTCATACCTATAATGTGTGGAAATTATCCGTGACTGTCTTTTTTTGCTCAGTTATCGCATATTTCTATTTTTAATTCATGTTCCCTACATGCAACACTTTTCTGTCCCTTCTTCTGTCTGTGCGTGTAACGTCTCATGATAAAAACCGAACACGATTTCCGATTGGCTTGCGAATTTTTGTTGACATTACATTTCAACAAGGAAGATACAGATGTGTTTTGTGTTTGTAACCCTGTGAGAGGAGGAGGGGGTTGTGAAAGTGTTCATATGCCTATTTATGTACTCGGCAGTCGCCACCATTAGTGAAGTGAAGGCTGGAACTAACGCGGAACTATAATTTATTTCTAGAACCCTCTATACTCGGCGCCTCCAGCAGCAACAATTACATTTGTTAGTTGGGAATGCCAACTTAATATTTTATTTTCGTATTCTTCTTCGACGATCTGTTGGTCAATTTGTTGATTTGAACACAAAGCTCGTTCTCACTTTTGGATATTCCAGTTCCCGTGCTTGTTTATGTTATACACGAACTCGGACAGGATATTTAGGGGACTGTGCAAAGAATATTGGAGACGTGCGGGTGGTCGGCTGACCCGATAGAAAACAGTAACCCGATTTTCGGGTAACTAAAATATATATTTTTGTAGGAATGGTGGAGGTGCCGGTCCAGACAATTTTAATTTTTAGCTTGTATACAAATTTTCGTTCATTAAGGCTATTCCACCGCGTTTTTCTATTTTCCAAATATGCTACTAAGTCAAAATATAGTGATGGCTTTGAAACATGGCTATTTTAGAAAATCAAAAATATTTTTTCCAAATTTTTCTGATCCGGTAGACGGCCAATATAGCCACATCAAAATAATTTCAAACTTCAATTCGCCAGGGCACACCATTCAACGTACGGTGTTGTGCTTTTTGTGACATTAATTTTCAACTGTTTTTTCTTTGGACTGACTGAGAGAAAACAGATTTATTTTAACAATTGTCTTTCCTGCGAATTTTTTCGTTTGGCGGTACAAATCGGTAAAAATACCGCCAAACGAAAAATTCGCTGGAAAGACAACTGTTAAAATAAATCTGTTTTCTCTCAGTCAGTCAATAGAAAACAGTTAAAAATTAATTTCACAAAAGCACAACACCGTACGTTGAATGGTGTGCCCTGGCGAATTGAAGTTTGAAATTATTTTGAGGTGGCTATATTGGCCGTGTACCGGATCAGAAAAATTTGGAAAAAATATTTTTGATTTTCTAAAATAGCCATGTTTCAAAGCCATTCACTATATTTTAACTTAGTAGCATATTTTGGAAAATAGAAAAACGCGGTGGAATAGCCTTAAAGTAGGCCCTACATGCAATTGAAAATTAATTTTAAGATTCTTCACTAGCAAAATCCAAAATCCATTTTCACACGCAGTATATTATAACTTCCGTCTTTTACTGTCAAAACCTCTACCCGCACAGTCGTAAAGAATATACAAACGACACCACAATACGTAGGCCTATTAGTCACTAGAAAAGCATACTATATGTAGCCTACAAAGAAACTCATTGAAATTAAAGTAGAACGTTCAAATATAATTAATCAAATATAGATTTTGTTGGTACCAACATTGCAACTAATTACACATATCAATAAAATAACTTCGTGTAAATTTGAAACAAATTAGTAAGCTGAATACAGAAATAAAATAATACTAAGCGATTTGTACTAAACAATTATGTATAGGTTTTTATAGGGTATCCCTCTCGTGCATGTAAGGGTGGGGCGAATATATGCATATATTTGGCCTACCACTCACACTGCCGTTATCAGCAGCGTAGGCATTTAACGGTTAACCTATAAATGAAATTAAGAGTTCGCATCATAATTATTTCGCCATAAAGTTATTTTACCATTAAATTATTTTGTTTAACTTTCGTTCATCATCATAATAATAGCCTATGATGATACATACTATGTATGCCTATGTAATATCGTTGTTTTAGAAACGGGCCTTCAATATAACGTCGCAAATTAAAACACAATGCTCGACGAAGCTACTCGACTCATACCCGTGAAACAACAACTTTCATCAACAATAATATGAAATGAACCATAATAAAAACAAAAAAAATGTGAATAAACCAAACGGCGGCTCGCCCTGCTTCACCGTAATGCTATATGAGATGCTCATTCTCATTGAGTCATTAGATTACTTTGCTTTACATTATACATTACACCAACCATTGGTTGCAATAATAATATAATAATTACAAGATTAATTTCATAGGCTTTTAATTACGTATTAATTTTCTTGCACGGTATTATGAAAGAAAATTAATACGTAATTAAAAGCCTATGAAATGAATCTTGTAATTATTATATTATTACTGGTACACAGAGGATTATAATTAGTATCATTCAAACTAATTAATGTCATTGAATGATAATTATAATATATATATATATATATATAATGAGTTACAACGACATGACAACTTGACAAGTTGTCATGACACGCATTGTGGAATGACACCCGGTTGATGGGAATAGGCGCATGTAATTAGTTTTTCTTCGTGTGCTCTTTCACACCTGAAAGGTGTTTAAAATCGCGTTTTCCAACATATTATTATATGCCTGCTTGGACTGTTTCATCATGCAGATGCACACCATATATCTAAACACGTAGTGAAGTATGCATACACCAATGAAAAGTCTTAGCACACTACATTTAATTGCAATCGTCAATAGTTTGTAGGGCCTATTCTTTCGACCCATCTATAGGCCTACCTAACATCACAGTCACACTCTAAACAGCTTTTTTATTATGGTCGAACAAGATTTTTTTAGCTAAAACAATAATTTTAAAATATTTTAATAACTAATCCAACCCTAAGTGATTAATGATGTGACGTGTGCCACGCCCATCCTGATTTTGAATCTTATTCATATTATGAGACTCGTCTTGCAGTATTTTCTGAAAAGCGTTCCTTACATTCTGCAATATCATAAATTAATTTAAAATAAATCGTATTTAGAGTCGACCCACTCAGTCACATAGGTCTAACTGATTTTCAGCGCTGGACGTTAAATTTAAAGCCGACAAAGACACCAACACCATCGACGATCTACCGATCAATCAAGCTGGACACGATTTGCTTTATACAGTTAGTTTCTTACTGTCTTTGGCCACTCGGTTTATACGCTGAATTACCTAAAACTGTGTTTTATTTCTTCTAAATTCATTAATTTTTTTACACAATGAATTCACCACGCAATTCAATGGTTTGTCGCCGTACTTAACGGTAAATGCAATTATTGCTGGACGTGTCGCTTTTTAAGTACGAGGTATATACAGCTCTTCTAGCATGAAGCCTGGTTTCCTACTCTATAGGAATTCTTACAAAATATTTTTAAAATTCAGTACATGATATTGTTTGAAACTACCATCAGTGTCATACTCATAGCCATAAAAGTCAACAAAAAAATGCTGTTCGTTCGGCTGACTGCACACACAGGTGCACAGGTGTTTGAAATTTTGAACATATGTCACGAAAGTGGAAGTATAGGGCTCTACGAAAACACATTTGTAAAATTTGTTTTAAAATAATTTTTAGAAAATAAATTATTTTCACGAATTTTGATTTGGTTAAAAACTCCAAAATTGACTTTATTTATGATTTTATTCTGGTTTGAAAATCTATGACTGGATGACTGTCCATGTATGCTTTATTGACAACTTTGCAAAGTTCCACAATACGTCGGATGCTTCTTGGCCGAGCGAATAGCTATTTGCTAACTGCCAAAATGTGAAGAAATATTTTTTTACTAGAAATTAGAATAAAATACAATTTCTGCTAAATTAAAATAAAAATAAAAAATAAACTTCACTGACTTATTCGTTACGGTACTGATTTCCCCATCCAAATGCAACAATATTACATGCCTTTTATTTAACATTACACACACATAACAAAAACTTGTAGAAATACAGCCCAACCTTACACACTCAAAAGGAATGAGATCTAAAAAAAGGGCCAAGCTCATCTACCCTTCCACATTTGCGCATTCTTAATTCATAAACGTACAGTGTCCCATAACAGCATCCTCGAAAAGCTTGGCAAAATAGAATTTGCGATTATTAATTTAACGTAGTAGTTTATTCAAGTTCTTTTTTTGTAATTAATTTAAACGTAAACATGCAAATTCTATTTTGCCAAGCTTTTCGAGGATGCTGTTATGGGACACTGTACGTTTATGAATTAAGAATGCGCAAATGTGGAAGGGTAGATGAGCTTGGCCCTTTTTTTAGATCTCATTCCTTTTGAGTGTGTAAGGTTTGGCTGTATTTCTACAAGTTTTTGTTATGTGTGTGATCTTATTACTTTTTCAAGTTCCATTACAAAATTATTTGTTAAAATATAATATTTTTATCAAAGTTGATTTAATTTTTATGGTATTAGCAATAACAATAGGATGTAAAATATCTAGGCCCGGATTCATGTACATCCTGGGTATAGGTGGTATAACCATGGTATAACGACGGTATAAGGACTGGTTAAGTCTAGGCAACTCACATCCTATTAAAACTTTCCCATGTAACAACAAACGCACAACTAATGTAATTTTACACCTATTTCACTGCACCCACACGAGGAAGCGATATATCTAGACGGCCTTGACCCACAGCCATGTAAATCATCAGATAATCAGAAGAATATTGAAAATTTTCACCATCTTTTGTTTTACATTTTTATTAAAAGTGACAGGAGATTTCGTGAGTTTATTAAAAGTAAAGAAAAAGCTTATTATTGCCGTAAATTTTGGAATAGCCTAGGACTATCATACCATTGTTTATCTGCATTAGGCTTGTAGTAATCAAAACTAGTTATTTGTGCGGGAAGTGTCAAAACAAGGTTGTGCTGGCCTAGGGTTGGCTAAGAAAGGCCTAGGGCTTGTCAAACATGTATTTATTTATCTAGTCCTATAGCCTAATGGAACTTTAGACCTACACTGTTGTATTATAAATAATTTTCTACATCTGGGCCTAGGCCAGGGACGGTTTCTGATTTGTTTTATGAGAGTATAATGACACCTTTTCTCGTTCCACACAAAGAAGAAAAATTTTAAATGTCCGCCATTTGTTTACGTATCGCACTTTCCCGCCTAACTCTGCTTATACCGTCAACAAGTGTCAAGTAACTATGGTTACTTGTTGATTATATGCCAAGTGTTTAAGGCTTATTTTAAAACCTTTATTTGGAAGCCTTCCAACAAACTTTTTCAACTTTTTTTTTCAAAAGAGACTATATTTCTATAACCTTAATGTCCATGTAAAATATGAACATTGTAGCCCCACCCGTCTGGTCAGAATCGCGGGCCGACGTATTAGATGTTAGCAGTAGCTAGCAGTAGCTAGCAGTAGCTAGCAGTAGCTAGCAGTAGCTAACATCCTTAAAGTGATTTTGAGCATGTTTGAAGACATTTTTTCACCAAGAAGGAATGGTCGTACCCCAATAAAATTTGGCATGTGTTGTCAGGTACCTAAATCCCCTCGATTGTGATATTTTTTAAGTTCACATCACGTTTCATGACGGCTGGGTAACACTCGAAATCACCCCAACTCTGCTTGGTGTATAAGGTGCTTGAGTGTGTAGCGCACCGCGGCTTGGCTGCGGCGCCCTAACGGGCACCTAGATCACATGCAACAACTCTTCAACAACTCGACTCTTTCTTGTCTTGATGACATTCTGTCAGTTTCGTTTCAAACTTATTATGCGTTTTTTTTATTAAAAAAACAATCATTTATTTTCTTTACTGTCGTCAGGTCACTATAAACAACATCTAAATCTGTCTGAAATGCGACGGCGACGTTAGAAACCAAGTGGCCATATACTTTCACTCCAGTCATATTGTTGCACAAGAAAGTCTTATTATCCAACCCGCAGTCATTGTTCTTGAACCCTGAGCCGCATCTCGTGCATGGTCACACCATTGTGCCGTGGTTTGGTGACCGATCCTGGAGGCTGAGATACAGATCATTCTAGATTGTCTTAATTTGTTCTGATGCCCACGATAAAATAATCTAATTGTAAGTGTTTCGTGATGTAAGTTATCTTGATTGATGGCTGAATTGATTCGAGTTGAGACAGACAGCATGTTCTCAAGTGGGGCGGTATTTTAAGCCCCTGTCTCCTAAGCCCCTGGACCCTTTTTTGGCTTCTAAGCCCCTGTGACCGAAGGTTGTGCTACACGTTGCGAAGCGGGGCTAAGAAGACAAACCGGTCCGGGCTTTAGAAGACTAAAAGTCTTCTTAGGCCCTGTCTCCTAACGCCCGCACGATGTTTTTGTTCGGTCGCACACGTTGCAAGGCGGGCTGTACTTTGCTCGAGGTGAAACCATAAATTCCCAAATGTTGGTGGTGGGTGGGGGTGGGGGGATAAAAATAAATCATTAGCAATATTCGATTAATTAGCTTTTTAAACGCTTTTTTTAGTCGCGTTGATGGATGAGCTTTTAATTATAAAATTTTAATATTAATTTAAAATAATAAAAACATATTAACACGGCCCATACAAAGCAATCATTAGGTCTGTTGGATCTTTGATTGTTTATAACAAGGCTGTGGGTAAGGTATAAAATCTCATGTGAAGTTTTCATACAAGGCTGTGAGAAAGATCTAAAATCTATATTTTCGTGCTATTTGGGCGGATTCTGACCAAACGGGTGGGGCTACAACGTTTATATTTCACATGGACATTAATGTAAGGGTGATGTATTGACTTTTGAAAGAAAAAGTTGAAAAGGTTAGCCAGAATCTATAGAAATAAAGGTTTTAATATTTAACACCTCAAAAAACTCAAATTAAACCTTTATTTCTATAGATTCTGGCTAACTTTTTCAACTTTTTCTTCCAAACGTCAATACATCACCATTACCTTAATGTGCATGTGAAATATAAACGTTGTATCCCCACCCGTTTGGTCAGAATCGGCCCAAATGTCACGAAAATATCGCACTAAAAACCGAAAAAAATCGTAAAAGTACGATATTCATGAGAAATATTTCTTCGATTCCGTATCCGTATCCGTATCCGATTCCGATGCCGTATTCGGGTAGAGAGCGAACAAACAGGAGACAGAAAAAAACAAAAAAAAACACACGAACTAAATTTTTTGGGGGGTCGGTGAAATTGAAGTCTTCGCTTCGCTCATCCAAAAATCGATAATAATAAACACTTGCTCATGGGAACGAACAAGGTTTTCGTGCGGGCGTTAGGAGACAGGGCCCAAGAAGACTAGTCATCTTAGCTTGCCCGCTTCGCAACGTGTAGCACAACCGTCGGTCACAGGGGCTTGGAAGCCAAAAAAAGGTCCGGGGGCTTAGGAGACAGGGGCTTAGAAGCGGACACCTCTCAGGTACATCGTTTGTGATTTTTTTTTTTGCGTGAGATCAGGGGCGCCAGGTTTTCTAAATTCCGAGTGGTGCGTTGAAATATTCCAGCATAAATCTCCAAGATGCGGACGTCCCTGATACTGGGGAACTTATGTGAGGGGCAACCTACGCGAGATCGAAACAAAATTATATTTATTTGGTTGTATGTCGTGCTAATTTATGGGACTATTTACGTGGGACAAGTAACAGCTATACAATAAAACACACACAACTTCGTTGGATATAAATAATAATCAATGCGTCGAAAGGGAAATATTTTAAATGCCAAAGTCCACGCACGTCCAGCCAAAGAAACGTCAGAAAAAATAAGATAAAGAAATCAAATAGCTGTGTAGATGGATTGAGCAAAAGGGAAGCCGGGAAGGCATGTTGGGTTTTGGCATTTTGGATGGAAGTCGGTCTGTTGTCATTGAGAAACAAACCCGTGTAATAATCAACTTGAAAACTAAATTAACCTTGGCGGCTTCTTTGGTACCGCATTGTTTTTATACATAATCCAATTTTATGGATCGTTACAACAACTCACAAGTATTTCTAGATTTCAGCAGAAGCACCGCAAACTCTCTTTTTTCGTGAGATACGAACATCATCGATATTAAGACTTTGCCCTTCAAGTGAAAGAACTGCATGCAGTCTTTTCAAGGTTAATCGTTTCGAGACCAAAATAGTCATGTTCTTTCCAACTTTCAAGGTAAACACAATGGTCACTCATTATCATATGCGTGTTGTGTGCTGTGTGTCTTGGCGAAACTGCGCGGGATCGTGGGATCTCTCATAAACCCCGACATTAAAGTTGAATTTTTAACACGTAACTTTTATTAACCCACGATTGACCATGAAAACATCTCATTATTAGTTAAAATCCGTACGACAGTGCACGTTTGACCTGTATAGATCGACCTGTGTGCTTTCTCCGCGCTCGCGCTCTCCGCATCGTCTGTCGTCCTGAGGTGACCTCGTGTGTGCCTCGCCCGCTGGTGTCATGAACACCGAGTGACATAAGATACCGACCAGGTTCAAGGGTGGAGAGAACACAATGGGGACCCATTGTTGGGACGACAATGTTAACACTCTCACGGACGACCACAATTACGATTCAGGATGGATGGACAATTACTGAAACGGATGTAGGATCCTTATCTCCTTTAGGCATACGCTCGTTATTTTAAAGAAATTGGATGCAACTAAAATTATATTATACTTAGGAGTTGGTTCGTTATGCATTGTGTATTTTAAAACATGTTAAGTACTCTTCAACAATACTGCATAAAGTAATTAGTTCTTGTTCGTGCTAGGCTTTCAATTATTGTTTCCGCAAATTTGTGGACTGCGGAAAAGCTTCCTGTTGTTTTAATCTCGATTTTAGTTTTGTTAGCTTGCGAGTAAAGTGAGATTAGACTAACACTCTTGTTAGCCTTCTTTGTTAACTGCCTGCTGGTTGTGATAAAATGTTTAACGTTTTACAAATCACAACATATTTATGAAAGCAACGTAAACGTCTCGAATAGTATAAACACGGATACAGTACATTAACAAAGAGTATAGACAAAGGAAAAAAACATGTCCAAATACCTTGCTAAGAATCATAATTCGTGTATTACGTTTACAAGTTACCTAGAAAGTGAATGTGGTATCAATAAATAGCTCAATAATTTATTGGCAGTCAAGCAATTCCATTACAGTAAAATGTTCGCTGTCTTTTACTCTAAGTACGAGTCTAATACTTTGAAAGTTTAATTAAAGAGAAACATGTGGAGAGACATTCTGTGAGTTTGAAGTGGGAACAATGCTGTCTACAACTTCTATGACAACCTGGACAAAAGTCCAATAGAGCCAAGTTATGAAGTATTTACAGATCTTAGCGTTTACGTATAAAATAATAACTGATATTAGTCAATCGATCAATAGTGCAGTGCCACTATACAAAAATAATTTACAGCAATGTGATACATTATGGTAACTGAGTAAACGATGACAGAGTGGCCTCTGCTTTCATCAACCGTTACTAAATAGCTGTGTAGCAGAAACAAAGTGAAAATGTACACATTTTATTCGTAGGCACGTGTAAAATAAAAAAGCTGAATGAACCGATCCTAACGCTAATTTCGAATTGTAATTTATTCATTATCATGGGTAAAAAACCGGCTTTTCCACCACAATACCCGCGTTCCATACAAGACTCGAATACCGTTTAAGGAGAAAGTGCAGACAAAGGTCAATGATCAGGCAACCTATGTCACTTAATGTCTTGCGGTGCAATTAGTTGAAACCGCACAGTGGGAAAACGATTGATGTTTTCTTCTAATCTCGTCGGACTAGGCCAACGAGATACGCCTAGACTTGAAAGACACACCTAGGCCGCTTGACACAGTAGTCAACTCACGTCTTTGCATGTCAATCACTTGCATTTCACATTTCCTCGTAATTTTGCATTCGCTTTGTTGAAAAATATATCATTGCGTAGCTCTTTATCATAGCTAGATGTGAATTTATTGTTGTGACATCCGTTTTTGTAAATTCGTTCCCCATTTTGTATATTGTAATAATGTTGGTGGGTTTATCAGCCAGTTAGTGACCGCAGTCCACCCAGATAAAATCTGTTCAAAAAATCTTGGGAGTATTATTATATCTAAACCATTTTTCATCATCTCCCATTTGACAATACATTAATATGCACCTTTAGGCAGTAAAAATAGAGTAAAGTACAGTAAAAAATAGCTTCGGGTAAATAGATAAGATTTCAATGTGGATTAGCAACGAAGTTTGTGAAAGGATTTGCATTTTAACATTTTTGATCAAATACGTTTTTTTTTAGAATTTCTTTCTAACTTATCTCAATAATATTCCAACAATTTTAGTTAATTTCGATAAAAAAAATGTTAGTTTTATTCTCCATCTCGTTTTGAATAAGCTAAACCCGAACGCCTCCCTCTATTTTATCTATGTGTAATGAATGTTGCTGCGAAACTCCGAGACCAGACAAGCACACATTATGTAATCATTGTGAGAATACGAATATATAATTTATAATCGTTCTTAGTTCTTTCATATTGGGTTTACACCCTAAAGGCACACGACTACATTATTATTACACATCAAAGCCGAGATGTTAAGCTTAGATTCCTACGAACTCCTGATGGCGGATTATTTTCCGTTTAAACCATCCGACCGTGAAATATCGCTTCTAGGTATAGTCACCTAACCTGATATTAGTTTATACACTAGATCGAAATTCATTAACATGCCTAGAAGTTTACTCAAAGGTAATGGAAACAATTGAATTGGAAAATGATGTAATGCGAAAGAAGTCAAATTTGATTGTTGACTTTGGCTCTATAAGTGCGTCGAAATGAAAAGTGGTTACTGAGTCATTCCATGTCAAATCAACCAAATCATTTTTCATGACTTTCTCTGATTTTCTTGAAATTTGGTACACAGGGAGATACTATTTCAAATAGAAACTGTGATTTTTTTTTAGATTTTTGTGATAAGTCGTTTCTGATATATGGGGTCACCAATATTTGACCCCGGGTGACCTTGTTTGCGTATCGCGCCACGATTTTCTCAATAAATTCTTCCCTAATTATGCTAAAGACCTCAATGAGAGCTCATTTTAAAGCTCTTGAAAAGTTGTATCTAGAAAATATCATACACATACACTTTAATGGTAACATCTGGAGTTGTATGTTCTTACATCTGTTAAAGGTCAAAGGTCAATAGCTAAAATACTCCATCTTGGATTGTGTTGAAATTTTATATTATTTAAGTAAATACATGTGTGAACAATTTCCTGAAAATTTCAGCCTGTTATATTAAGGAGTTCTTTAGTTATAAATTATTCTTTCTATGATATGTAAGTAATAGCCACATTGTAGTGTCACTATTCAGTATTCACATTTCACAGCACATTTTGTCCTGTGTTTTAAACCCCCTTGGTTTGTTCTGAAAAGGCAAAATGTTATCAATATTGTTTGGTACAATTGAAGTAGGCCTAATTAATTTACCTTACTTCTTCAATCTTGCCTCAAGAAGTCTTTGCTCTATCGCCGTCTTCCTTTTTCAACTTGTACGTTCTTGCTCCACTTCCACCTAGTTCAACGGAAGCAGTTGAAAGAACATCTTTAAGAGACAAGAGACACAACTAATTCGTCATCCCGTTCTGGATATGTGAAGGAAGGTGATGGTCCATGTGGAGACAGGAATCTGATTTGTAGTTCATTCATAGTCTTCATTTTCTTCAATACAAATCCAAGCCACCACTGGCCTTCGTACTGTACCGTTACAAAATCATTCACCTCTTCGAAAGATAACTTCTTATTAGGTGTTACTACCACCTCTTTGCTTGAATCTGAAGTGGAAAACTGTTTCACCATCAAGTATGTGTTGAAGTTGGGATAAATGCATGCAAACTGCGAGTCCCGGTAATAGGTGGAGTAGGTTGAAACGATTATTTAATATTTGCCTATTGACCTCAATATCTTCAGTTGGCACAAACTTGAAAACACTGCTTTTAAGATTGTCTCTTGCCCATAGAAATAAGTCCTGAGCAGTCATTATTTGGTCCTCACTCGGTCGCTGGAGACTTGCTGTAGCTGCTAGCCTCTTTACCAACCCACCAACTCCATCACACGGCTCCTTGCCGTGTGATGTGGCAAAGAAATGCCATTCAGCTTGAATATCAAAATCAAGTTCGTGATGACACAGATTAGCAAAATTTTCTGTTTTATACT